>NW_019294765.1:0-22945 GCF_000500325.1 Leptinotarsa decemlineata | reverse complement strand
AAAAAAAATATCTTCTCAATTATTGATATGGCCGATGTTGTGATTGTGCAGGAAGGTTCATTTTTATTTGGCGTTTTGTAAGTGCTCAAGACTACTACTTGCTGAAGTGAAGGAAGAAAAGAATAATTAACAACTGTGTTTACGAAATGTGCTAGAGGCAGCTCTTCATTCGCTGAATCATCTAATGATTCCATATCTACTTGTCGAATCTTATGTTCATGTTTATTTTCTTGTAGATAATTCTCCTTCTCCGTTGTTTCAGCTGCGACATATTCTTTATTGCCAAAAATGAAGGGATCGATTGGTTCAATCCCGCACTTTCTGAAACCGTTAACCGCATTTCCAACCGTCGCAACCTTCAGATATAAGTAATTGAGAATTCTACAAATATTTTCATCAGGAATTGTTTGACCTGGGTTACTGACAACAAAGGAATCGCAATCTTATTATTTAACACAATGATTATGTGAGAGCAGATACACAAGGTACACTCATTTGCACTGTATCCGCAAATTGTTCTGCAGCGTTGCAGGGTTGCGTTCCTAACTTAACTCCCCTACTGTTGGCAAGATGGCGGCACCATGCAGAAAACATACATTGGTACGTTTGAAGAAATTACTAGCCGTTCGTCATTTTATCCACTTCGTCAACTTACCCAACCTTCCCCTACTAAAAAATATCAGAACAATTGAGGAATAATAAGATATTTCAAATTTACTATTCCTTTGAATTTCACTAGTTCGGACTTCCATTGTCTACTATATAAAATGATTTGAAATCCCTGAAACAACAAGATGCACTAGTACAAACCATATTGGCATCCATGCACTGGATGAATAGGGTTGAAAAGCACATTGAATTTGCATAAACGGGTAATGAACTAGCAGATCAGATAGCAAAATGTGCTATCAAAACACCTGATATTTATAATGTAGGGTTTTCCCTACAACTACTTTGTTTAGAAACATTTATTCTTTCTTTATTGATGATTATTTTGTACTATGAATTTTTGGTAGGAAATGAATTTTTCATAAGTCCATTATCGATCAGTCGTCCAAAATATCCATTTGCCTGGGTTTTTATGTCAATTCTTTTATTATAATTTTTAATTATCATTACGACACCACTTGGGATGTTTTGAGTAGGTACTCGTTTCCAACACTCTATGGATTGAAACAAGGAATTCGGGATCCAAGTGGTTGACCCTTCTTGACTATATTTAATACCACGACCATTGTCAGTGACGATTTTTGGAGAGTTACTTCGGACACAATTTTTAGCCGATGCATTAATTCTGTTCTGGGATTTCGCCCGAGAACTATGTCTTATTCATGGTATTTCGCCGAGTACTAAACCCGCTCCACAGTCTCCTCGCTGATCGAGAAAAGACTTAGCGTGATTTCCTCGAGGTTACCCTGTAATTTTTTTTTCGTGTTTTGTTTGTCGTTCTTCATTGTTAATGAATTTTATTATTTGTAAACGCTGTCCCGACAGATTGATAATTCACGTATCATCAGCCCCGACATTGATGACGCCGAAGTGATTTGACCACGCAACCTTCTAATACGTAAAAGTTTTTTTAAACAACAAATTATGGGTTTATGGAAACTTAATGGGGGAAAACAGATGCAAAATTGAAAGGGGTGAAGCCTAAAATGACACCCTGGAAGTGACGAGAAAAGAACAAACTGTTATCACACACTTGAGAATAGGACATATCAACCTAACAAATATATTCATGCTCTCAGGAGAAAGACAACCAAATAGGCGGAGGCTAACAGTGAAACATATCTTGCTAAACTGTGTTTAATATGTTGAAGCTTGACAACGATTAAAATCTGTTTTGAAATATGTTTTCCGTTAATCAGCTTCCACTTCAGGCTAACTGTAATATTTGCATGGCCGATAACATAACAATTGAGAGAATTTTCTACTGTATATCGTGGGAATGGATGAAAAAAAAAACGATTCCATATGAGAAAAAGAGAAACATGAATGAAATGAATCAACAGTGAACAGAACAACAGCATTAACTTTCTGGATATCACTATTACAAACATCAATAATAAACATATATAGAAAAACATTTTTACGGAGTGTACAATCCCCATGTATTCTTTCAGCAGGAGGTTGCAAATTTAAATGAGGATCCAGAAAGGATTTCGAATTGTGGTGAAAGTAACCAGGTTCAATTCAATGCCACAGGCATCAGTTTTCTCCAAGAAGATAAATGTCTCCGTACCGGATATAATAATGTCAGATCAGACAATTCCGCTTGTTTGTTTGTTTTTTGGGGGGTTAAAATGGACACCAATATGTCTTGGTACAATCATGTCGCTGGAATTGCAAAGGCTGCTTGCCAAAAGCTTGAAACACTGTTCCAAACCAGAAAACTGTACACACCTCAGCAACTGTTGATGCTTCATAAAGCTCAGATCAGCCTTTTTTTGGAGTATTGTTCTCGTGTATGGAGCTCTACCCCCAAACATACCCTGGAGTCCACCTAGAAAAGAGCCATCCGCCTGATAACATCACGTGCAACCTTGATAGCCTGGAACATCGAAGAAAGGTTGGAGATTTGTCTCTCTTCTATAGATATTTTCACTGGAGGTGTTCAAGTGACTTGGCACATTTGATTCCACCAAGAGCGGTACATATCAAAGATACGCGACGGACTGTGGCTGCTCATCGTTTTGAGGTTCAACTCAGTATACTTCAAACTTCACTGTTTAAGAGAACTGGAGAAATGCGTTTATGCGGAATAAACTTTCTGAGAATCCAATATTAATCGCTACATTCGCACAGCCACCGCTCTATAAGCGCCTCAAGGATTTTCCTGTGATGTTTGTGTTTTGTTCTTAAAAAAATAAATCATCTGCATTCAAATAAGTGATTTGAGAACACAACGCAAAACCGAAAAGGAATAAGTGGAAAAAATCGGACATATATGGACTAGAATGTTGTGACTATTTGGCAGCTTATACAGGCCAGACAAGCAAAAATTTCAATATAAGATACTGTGAGCATGTATTAGCAGATAAAAACAGCTCTATATGGACATATACAAAAAACAAACCACACAATAAATGAAGAAAAGATGAAAATTCTCTATACTTATACAATAGAAAACTGAAAAATATGTTCATAGAACATACGTGGATTTTTCAAAAAATAAAGTGAATGTTCAAATTTCGCGGGCTAAGTACCATCCGATCAGCTGTTTAGAATGTGTACTTTGTTGTTGAGATGCACAAAATTTAGAACTGTTTTACGTTTTCGGCGATTTTCTGCTATCGAAAATAAATGGATCAAAGAATGTGTATCAAGTATTGTGTAAAAAATGGAATTAAGTGGCCAAAAACGCTTGAAATGTTGACAGTGGCTTATGATAATTCAACTTTGGGTCAGAAAGATGTTCACAAGTGGCCTCAGCATATCAACAACCGATGAAAATGTTGAGAAAGTGGAAAAAATTGTGGATAATCGTTTAATCACTATTAGAGGAGTTGCTACAGATGTCGGCATATCAGTCGGCTCATGCTATGCATTTTTTTGTAAGTTTCAGGCATGAATCGTGTGGCAGCGGAGTTCATTCCAAAGTAGCTGAATTTTGATCAAAAAAGGCGTCGCATAAGCGTTGCTCAGGAATTATTGAACGACGTCAACGGCGATCTATATTTGCTTAAAATGATCAAAACTGGTGACAAATCACCAGTTTTGACATGGTTGTGACATCGGAACCAAAGTCCAGTCGTCCCAATGGAAGCGTCTAGGTGAGCCGCAACCAAAAAAAGTCAGGCTAAGTTCGATCAAATGACAAGGTTTTGCTCACTGTTTCCTTCGATTACCGTGGCGTAGTGCATCAGGAGTTCTTGCCACATAGTTGTACGGTCAATTAGAAGTATTATCTTGAAGTTATGCGCCAATTGCAAGAAGCAATACGAAGAAAAAGTTTGGTATTGTGGAACGTCAACAACGTAAGTCCTTCCATCACTTTCACAATGGAGAAGAAAGTTCACAACGAATTGCCTTCGTTAGACGTATTGGTGAAAAGGACCGACACTAACTGGGAAACATCTGTATATTGAAAACCCACTCACACAGGACAGTATCTGAACCAGAAATCCAACCACTATCAATCGACTAAGAGAGGAATCATCAAGACTCTACTAAACTGTGGCTTTGGACTCTGTTATACAAAGGAAGGTCTCGAAAAGGAACTAGGCATCATCAAAAATGACTTTCGACGGAATGATTACTCCAGATTGATGGTAAAACAGGCTTCAGCTACAAGACAGCAAGAGCTCCATGAGGAAGAGAAGCCGCCACAACCAGTACTTGTACTTCCCTACATCAGAGGATTATCGGAAAGGATAAGAGGGATTGGGTCCAAGTATAACATCAGGACCTGCCTCAGATCTGGGAACACTATCCGTAGCAGCCTCACGAAAACCAGGCCCCCAAACGCGGACTGCGATTCCAAGAATTGCATTCACAGGATACCCTGCGAGTGCGGAGAATTATACATGGGTGAAACTAAGAGACCATTGGAAGTTCGCATTGCTGAGCACAAGAAACACNATAATGTTACGCCCACAATAATAAGATGGAAAATCAAATTATCGAGGCGTAATGAAACTAACTCAAAAACAAAACTCTAAAATCAAAATTAGTCAGCCGGTAGAGGGTTGGTGGGTGAAATAAATTATTTGACACCAAAGATATCAAAAACAATATTTATTAACTTCCTTCTTTGGGTTAGTACCCTTTTGACGAAACAATGTAACCCTGGATAGAATTTCCGAAAGTTAGGGCTGTCGGTATATCGGAACGGATTGAACGTATTCTTGAACTCTATTGATCCACGGTCGATCAGCTGATAGATTTCATATTCACAAATTGAAACTGTCAAATGTCTGAATGAGTGCAGTATGGTGCATGTGCAATCGCAATTATAAATGCAATATATATAAATGAAAAGATGTTTCAAGTAATACAAGATTAATATTATTTACGAATGTTTTTTCCCCGTTAGTATATATACTATTATTGGTTCACAGACGTCTTGGTAAGTATTAAGTTTCAATTTAAAATAATAAAGATGTAATTTCAATGCATAAGTTCAATTGATAACTAATATTTACTATGTTACAGGTGCTAACTAAAAAGATACCACTACTTACTCTTACGAGTTCACTGAGTATTCTTGGTGATATGTAATGTTTCTTAAAAAATAATAAATGAAGTAGATCCTACTCGTATATTCCTTTGGAGGTTGTCCTTTCTTTTGCAATTCCCAACAATAGCCAAGGTCCGTCCAGTTTATCAGGATTGAAGGAAGTCTATATTTTAACTAGCAGAGGAAATCAAGTAAACTCTATCTAATAAGCAGGGATGGAGCCGTCTCCAAGCGGTTGGGTGAAAAGCAAAGTTCTAAACATGCATGCTAGCTAAATTGGTGTATAGCTATAGCACATAGTGATGTGGGAGCTGGTAGTATCCTTCGTACAGAGAAAAATTTAAACTAGGTACTAAACGAAAAGAGACCCGAAAAGACCGAAAAGTTACTAACATGTGGATTCATTAATACATACGAAATGCACTTATTAGAGGATAATCCCTAGAATTTGTCCCTGCAGAATACCTACCTTCGATGGGGGGTGGTCTCAGAGAGAGTTTCGTCAGGAAACTGTTGAGGTTAGTTGATAACCGAAATCCACATTGGATGGTTGAAATATCAATCCTGTGAAAATTTTCTTGATGGTTTTACAACGACTTTTTATTTTTCAGACTCGGAAAATCCTCTATAAATCGAGAAAATCAGAACCACATGACAGATAGACAGAATTTATTCAATCATGTTATGTATACAATACATTTATGACAGGTCTACTTTGATAAGCCCACAATGAAAAGAAAGGAAACAGAGATTGATTCTGGAGGTCAAACTAGGGACATTAGTGACAGTTTATCAAAGTTAACAATACTGAAGATGAATGACATCCTTTCTATCAAATTTTGAATATTTAGCAGGGTAGAATCCTTCAGGTAACCCCAATCTAAACAATCTAACAAACTAACCTATATGAAAATGGAAAATTGAGGAATGGCTATGAAACAGATAATGTTCTTATTCTGTTCGGAAATTCACAATGAACTAAACTGGTATCTTGCATGAGAAAAGCATTCAAAGTAGGCACTTCTTGTGCTGATTGAACATCTAAAAATATGACTTTATTTCAGATATTTTTCTGCTGTGCAAGATCAACGGGTGGCTTCAAATTATCAATCCTGGATAATCCAATACATTATATAATGTTTTGATTTTCGAGAGTTCCATTGAAGTTATGAGTCAACTCATAAAAAACTCTCGAAAATCAAAACATTATATAATGTTTTGATTTTCGAGAGTTTTATTGAAGTCAACTAGGAGGTATTAGTATAATTGAAACCGTAACATCTTGCCTTTCTCAAAATTATTATTCGTTAATGAAGAATGTGAAAAGTCAAAAGTTTTTTTTAGTTTTTTAAACACTGTTTATTTTTCATTTTTTAGTTTCGTATGCTATAAAAGCGTGTTTTTTCGTCTTTTTGAACTACATTTATTTTATCTGAACTTTGGGATCAATCAGCCGTATATTGTTTAGAAAAATGGCTATTGATATTTTTCGATTCCAGAGAGGGAGCCTGAAAATCAGCTACCAAGCCGAAGGCAGCAGGCGCGCAAAGGAGGGTTACAAATAAGGCAGCAGGCGCGCGTGTCAATAAAAAAAAATATTTTTCAAATAAAGAAATACATGTAGAGTGAGTTCGAATTATATCAAGGACGTTACGTACAGCGCCATCTGCCCGCGAATAGATCAAGTAATAATGTCGATATCTCGAGAAGGTTACGTACAGCGCCATCTGCCCGCGAATAGATCAAGCAATAATGTGTATTTTGGAATAGCGGCATCGCCCGGTGAAATACCATCGCAACGGCTAAGGCAGCGAAAACCACTATTTCTGACAGTCAGTAGGGTCTTCCTAACATCAGTCCATAGGGAAATAGCATGAGAAGTGCAGTTGCTAAGAGGCCAACTTCAAAATCGATTTCTGCAACATCAGGTGACTCAACTCAAATATGAGTTGAGTGCACCAACAAATGCAATCAAATAGTCCTTATATTCATGCACTCACAGAAACCAAAGTTTGCTTCAACAAATCCCGTCAATTTTTTATATTCTGGCTATGATTTTCACTTCCGATTTAGACGTTACTTTGGAATATCTCTTTTTATCAGAAGCTGTCAATTAGAAGAAATGGTGGAACCCCAAAACTTTGATGTTATGTGGTTCAAAACAATATCACAGAAGATCATATGCTGCGTTTATCGACCACCTAGCGATACACAATATAGGAAGGGCACTATACTCTCCACTTGCAAACACCATTGACTTTTTGCAAATGAATCATCCTTATGCCGAAATTTCCATATTCGTTGACTTCAATGTCCACAATATCGAATGGCTCAAATTTTCAAATATAAACGACAAACAAGGTCGCGAAGCTGAGGCTTTTGCAATAGGCAGCGGATTTACTCAGATTATAAATGAGACAACTAGGATTTTTGACCGTGAAAGGGAATATGCTAGTCTTCTGGATCTATACCTAACAACCAATCCAGAAATTTACACAGTCACCGTAAGGTCTCCATTGGAATCGGCTGACCACAAACTTATTTCAGTATTGAGTTGAGGATTCTTGACCGTGATAGAGAATATGCTAGTCTTCTGGATCTATACCTAACAACCAATCCAGAAATTTACACAGTCACCGTAAGGTCTCCATTGGGATCGTCTGACCACAAACTTATTTCAGTGTTGAGTTGAGGATTCTTGACCGTGATAGAGAATATGCTAGTCTTCTGGATCTATACCTAACAACCAATCCAGAAATTTACACAGTCACCGTAAGGTCTCCATTGGGATCGTCTGACCACAAACTTATTTCAGTGTTGAGTTGAGGATTCTTGACCGTGATAGAGAATATGCTAGTCTTCTGGATCTATACCTAACAACCAATCCAGAAATTTACACAGTCACCGTAAGGGCTCCATTGGGATGTTCTGACCACAAACTCATTTCAGTGTTGAGTGAATTACCGATGAATGTTGGGGAACAATCTGAGCCGCGCAAAGTTTGGCATTAAAGATCAGCTGAATAGGAGGGTCTTCAAGACCATTTCCGAAATTAACCCTGGCCATAGAAGAAGCTAATCTTCTTGCTGAACAATTTGCATCCGACTCCACAATAGGTTTTCTGGGAGAGGCACCACCCAGTCAAACATCCAACAGGTGCCGAAACTAAATTGGATTTTCACAATCAATTTCTGGACTATTTTGTAACTCATTCTAGTGAGCCATAGTTCTGAATCTTTCATTAGTATATTTCTTTGAAGCCTTGCATGAGAAGTTGCACTATTTTCCTGATCCAGATCGAAGTATGGATCGCTAGATAGACTAACCAAAATTTTATTATGGTGTTTCAAGAATTCATATCTGAGAGTTTCTATTTCAGCATATCTAATATTGAACACAAAGTATGTTGAGCTTTATTGGCCTTTGCCGACTTTCCGATTTATTGCAAAGAAGAAATTTTGTTATGTGCGCTAGTCCACCAAGCCTTATACCTTTTCAATTTATCTGTCATTATTAAACTCCAAGCAAATACAAATTGTAAACAATTTAGGGCAAGTGCGACGAAATAAAAAGAAAAACAAATGTTTTTTTATAGATTCTCTGTTCGCGATAAAGGAACAACTAACACATGATATGTTTGTATACTGCGATATCCCCACTATGATCTCTCAACTCTCCTTTGGGCCTGACCGAATGAGTGGAATGGTACTGTGAGCGTTATCAAAACAAAAAATTGTAATGATGAAAAAGCTATTTTCAAACTAATCCTGGTCCGATGGACCAGACGTCGAGATTTAACCTTCGCCCTCGCAGTCAATGCATATATCACTGATGATGTCTACCGCCAGACGAAACTTTTGATATCTCAGGTTACACTCAATCACGTTCTACCAGCCTGGATTTTTGTCTCATCAATAATCAGTCATTTTTTCATAAATAACGTATTACGTCATCATCAACTTTTTTTATGTTTATGTAAGCCAGTTTACTTAAAAAAGTCATTTTCTTTATCCTATATTTGATATTAATTTCTCAAAAAAAAAAAATAGGTCATCAATTGAACAGGAAAGGTTTCAACTGATATTCACCAACACTCTACGAGAGATGCTAGAAAGGTTTGCACAAAACGATACTGTTAAACAAAACTACAAAAATCGTTGAATTTCAACCTGATTGATGGTCGTCATTTCCATGGATTTTAGTATCCAGGACGGCATATAGCAGTCTGAGAGCGCTCCCTGAACTCATTTTCCATATTTTTTAAGAACCATAAAACAACCCATGACTGAAATAATGCGAATAGCTTTCCCGTGCTTACACTTCACTTTCACCATAAAAGACAGACCTTCATAAATTTCTGATAAGCCACCAATTAGACTTCCAGCCATTCAGCAGCCCACTTTTGAGAAATATTAGTGAAAAAAGCACGCACCATCGTAATTCTAGAAGTATCGTGTGTAGATCTAGTCAGCCATGACGGCGCTAATTCAAACTTAAGTGGCAAGGTGCACTTATCACCCGGACCCAGCGTTAATATTTAACGAAGGATGCGGTGGAATCGCCGGCAGAGGGAGTGCTGACATACCGCATCTTTTTAATACCTTACTTTCATTAGAGGTGTCGCATAAATCTCTATTGTAACCGAGCTAGGCTCTGAAACATTGGTTATTATCAAGACGAAGTCGTTAGGGAAAAATTTATGTTGATGCTCTCTTTAGAAGTATTAGAAGGTTTCGATGCTTTGTCAGCTACAACTTTTCTTAGTTTTCAAATTATCACAACTCAGTCGCATCATAAATGGGTTTCAAATTGAAATAACTGTAAAGGAAGCCACTGCTTGAAGCGATCAATATTTCTGATTTGTTGTTATTTTCGATGAAATATTCATACAGTGCCAAAATTGTTCAAAAACACATCGATAATGATTTTGAATAGTCATGAATGTTTGAATTGAAAGAACACAATTCCATATCTTCAAATAGACAAAATTAATGAAAAATAGCAAAATCATATGAAGCAAAACAATCGTTTCAGTTTATATTTGAAAAAATATGGAAGTTCAAGGCAGTTGTCCAAATTACTTCAAAGTATTTCAATTATTTATTGCAGAAGAAAATTATTACTAACACATATTCAGGATACATGAAAAGGAATTCTCATAATTTCAATAAATCATCATTGTCTACTATGATCTGTATCTGTAGAGTAGGGAGGGTGAGTGAAAGCCCACAGCACTTAGGCCACATGTGACCCATTGTACATCCTCCCAAGGAGTTGTCCTCCTAGGTCATCGTCCATCCTGTCCTTTCCAGGAAGGTGAACAGTTCACTGGGAGACATCTCATTTATATCGGCAGGTGTAGGCTAAGACTCGCCGAACACACACTCTCTTGAATTTCACTAGTTCGGACTTCCATTGTCTACTATATAAAATGATTTGAAATCCCTGAAACAACTAAAAAAGAAGAAATAAAAATGAATAGCTGAAAATAACAATTATATTAAGCAAAATAAACCTGAAATGAAATAATAGTGAAATAAAATCCCGCCAAAGGGTCATCTCCCACGGAACCAGTGAAGCGGAAAATGGAAAGCGGGGATAAGTGAAAGTACTCGAACGACCTATAAATAGTCATCTCTTGGAGGAATCAGTCCAGTCATCACCCGAAGACGATTGTAGATACTAACAATCGCAACGTCGTGAACTAACGTGACTTGGAATCACTCAACTTTTTATTTTCTTTTTTCATATTTTTATTTCCTTTTTTCTTTATTCTTATTTATTATTGTTGAATTGTTCTATTTTAATTGTATTTTATTTCACTATTATTTCATTTCAGGTTTATTATGCTTAATACAATTGTTATTTTCAGCTATTCATTTTTATCATCGATCCATATTTCTTTGAGAACGATATTGGCCAGGCCATCACTGTCAACGGCCAACTTCTTTTGGTCTGATTTGGATGATCTGGATACCGCTAGGACGGGTGCTACATGCCATATAGCTCACGCCACGTTGGATATTCTGCACAAGCGATTTGAGGGCATGGTCATCTCACTTTAAATTATTCACCGGGATCGTAATTTCATAAGAACTTCTTGTGAATAATCTATATTTGTATTCATTTTGAAAGATGTCCCGAAATACCGTCAATAACTATTTGTAATTTACTTATAAAAGTAACCAAACTACCATATAAGATTGATAATTCCACTGACAATAATAATTATAATAAGCAGCTAATGAACTCGGTGTAGTTTTCGACACTGAACGAGGTGACCACAACTCTGTCACCGAGTTGGAACCCGTTCAGCAATAAGCCGCAGAGATCACCTCACTTCTGCAGAAACACAAGAATGAGCCAATGCATGGGGTTTTCTTCAATAACATTGAAGACCTTGGCTTATCAAAGCGCCTTACGTTCGCTTTCCTCAGGTCGAGTGGGCTGAAGTCGGAAACTGAAGGGTTCATCATGGCATGCCAGGATGGTGTCTTCAACACAACAAAACTATATTTGTCGTGGAGTTTTCAGCTCCTGGCGAGACGAATATCGTCCGTAAAGAGGAGGAAAGACGGATGAAATATCGAGATTTTCTCTTCGAACTCCGCAGACTCTATCCAGATCACTCTGTCAAGATGTTTGTTCTGATTAGTGGAGTCCTTGGTGGAATGATGTCATACCGGCTTGCCGCACTGAGGCAGAAATCTTAGCCTCACAGATGCAGAAGGCTGTCATTTTGGCTCACTGCGCTTGCTCAGGGCATATGATTTTCGGACCCAATGATCACTTACCCCACGGTGTGGGGAATGATCATTGGTTGATAATGCTGGCGCGCCTTCCCGAATATATCGGGACTTCGGGGGATAGGGCCTGACCAGCGCACACTACGGTAAAAAAAAATAAAAAATAATAATAATAATAATATTAGCTTCATTGTTCAACAGTTACCCATTTACAGGACAATATACAATTTTATTCGCAATAATTAACCATAAACAAAAATAAAATGAACAAAAAAGAAAAACTAATTCTGATTACCTACTTTAAGTACATGTTAACAATTCTAATAGTGTTATGAAGGTTAGTGAAGAATAAATCACCATGGGCACAAATGCTATTAAAATGCTAAAATTAGTTCTTGCTCTGAGAGGTCTAAAAATGGATTGAGATTGTGAAGTTGACCGTGGTACATTGAATTTAATTTGTTCAAGAATTTTAGGACAGTCAACTCTCTCATTCACTAATTTGAATAAAAATATGAGCGACGCACTTCTTCTGCGATGCTCTAAACTAAAAAGTTCCAAACGTTCATATCATACCACTTTGTTGGGTCCTAATTTTGGTTTTTGGGCTTGCTGGCCCCTTTCTGGTGGACTGTATACTATTGAATAATGCGTTTATACAAATGAGAACCTTTAATATCCTCCACAATGAACTAACACCTCGTAGGTACTTAACTACAAATATATCTAATAGACCTTTCTTACATTATGCTAAAACCGGCACTGATACCTAAAACCAAATTCTTGAAAAAAATATGTTTTCAGAAGAAGTGGCTTCGGTGAGAAAACTTCATGATTTAGGTAAAGGGTCATGATATATCATCTTGAAACATTTTTCACCATCTTTCAATTTATCCAGTAACATACAGGACGTTTCATTTAAAAAACATAACTTTTGACCAGTTTTATGAATAATGGAAATAATAGCAATTTTAGCACGCCCAGTATGATATGGAGTTGATTTCTTGGTGTAACTCAAATATTTCAAGTTTGTCCAAATGAGCATCAAATATTAACTTTTCATGAATTGGGAGTACTGCCGTACTATAGTTCAATTAGGGCTATGTTTTGTACTATATTTAGCAAAAATTATTTTTATCTCGAAACCCGATAGAGATATGTATATATCAACAAAAAAGTATTCTAATGAATCAGCGATTACAAAAATGTAATAATATGCGGAGTGTTCTATTAAAAAAAGTAAAGTTGCGATGACTTTTTAATAGAATTGGCAACGCCGTAATGCGAAAAATATTTCATATCGATAAAACAGGTAAGGAAATATAAGATGTGAAATTTTAGTGCTACTAACCGGTACTTCGATTAAACAGTTTACCTTGTGAAAGTAAAGTTTTATATCAGTTCCCATTTTTTATATTATGTAGTCATAAAATGTCTCATGAAAAAATCTATGACTTATTAGGCGAGATATCACCCCTATCCCCATTTGAAATAAAAGTAATAATACTTGAAAATATGCTCGCAAGATCCCAAAATAAATCCGACTTGTTCGGGCAATATTACTTGAATTGTAAATCCTTACAAGATTCGATCGCACTTTGTAGAGAGATTAGCAGTAATAAATGCCAAATATGAGAATCGGTCTTGTTTGGTTTTCAGTGGCCAGCTTCTATAAAGCTTTATCGATGGTATACCCTGTATATTCGTCTCAAAATACACCTGAGAAAAAATAAAGATCCTCGTGCATTCGGAACTCAATGTTGAGTCATTATCGAACACATTGATTTGGTACAAAAGTGATTCATCGACAGAACATGGCTTCCATAAATATCCAGCCAATCTTCTCGAATGCATAAAGTACATCTCTAATTACATTTTGAATATTCAGATTGCATTAACTTATTGCCTCAGTCCCTCGTTTTCATTGATAATTTATTCTGCGAGTGTGAATTTTCGTCGACATAACCGTCCGTAATTTTAAAGTTATTCGACTGATGTATCTCATAAACGCAGTGTGTATCAGCTAAATGGAATAAATTCGATAGCGAATAAATAGGGGTATGTTTAATAAAAACTTCGAAGCGTACATTGATATTTTTACTATGAATTGTTTTCAAGAAAGACTTTTTATACAGTGTACACATCTATCCAATTTTTGGAATTTTAATTATGTTGGTGTGTTACCTCCATAACCACTCATCAATAGATTTATAATTTCGTGCATTTCTGACATGCAGTTAACTAAATTTGTACAACAATGACGACTGTCATAAGTCAGATAGCAGTTTGCTTAGGACAGATGTTCCAAACTAAAGTAAGCAAGAATATTCAAAGTCATTTTTGTACAACTATCGTTAAAAGTGACATTTTTATAGGTTGTCAAGAGTATTAAAAGATGATGTTTGTAAAGTAGCGTGTTAAAGAATTTTTAACACTAGTGTTATAAGTATTTTCAACACGATTTTTTTTCGACCAAATAGAAATAAACAGAACATAATTAAGTATTGAATTTTCAAGAAAGTTTTATTATGAACAATAGATATAGATAGAATCAAATTCTGTTACAAATGTATTATATACATTAAACAGCAGCAAGAACTTTAAATGTGACTTTAAATAAACGCGTGAGATGTAAAAAATACTGTTTGTTGATAATCAGGTGATTCGGCGTCACCTGACACGGCCACTTCACTGCAAATGCGAACATAAAAATAGTTAACTGACAAGAATGGTCAAAATGTGTTTTTTAAAAAATATTAAATTTTTCCATTTCATTATGAAAACAGGACAGTTGCACAAAAACACCTTGTATGGTATTAGTGTTGAAAGTAAGTTTTAGTTTGTTCGTGAAATTGCTCAACTTGCTACGCTCGTTTCGCAAACTTTTTCATTCACAAAATAAAACCTTACTTTCAACACTCATATAATACATAACATTTTATTTCATATCAGTGAAAAGGAATGTGCAAATGTTCTTAGTTACTTTCTCATTATCAAGAATTTATGTCTTAAAATATTGTTTTTTTATTCCAAACTTTGGCAATGAAACCCTTTATTTTCGTAACAAAACAAAAATCCTAAATTTATATAATATACAAGATTTTGTCTTCAAAATGAAAAAGTTAGTAATAGCCAAATCATATATAGAAACAATTCGTTCAGGTCAGTCTTCACTCACCTACACAGTAGGTTCACGGACTTATACCTACCAGAAAATAACTACTCCCCTGGTTAATATCACGAAGGGCGTTAGATTATATCCAACAGATATCAGTGCAGAATTCTTCGCGGAAAAAATTCTCACATCCAGTCGTCAAGTATGTTTACTCAATATGCGTGAAATTTATTTCATTATACGAGCATTTGGGCCATTAGGATATGCGGTTGGTAAGTACCTCGTCTACGAGCGATGACCGATATGTTGCTTGTCATTCGCTTCAGCTTTGTTCCAATTTGAGTTTTAATTATTAGGTATTGGAGATCATTGACTTTGTGTTATGTTCTTAGTTACTTTCTCATTATCAAGAATTTATGCCTTAAAATATTGTTTTTTTATTGCAAACTTTGGCAATGAATCCATTTATTTCCGTAACAAAACAAAAATCCAAAATTTATATAATATACGTATAATGAAATTTATTTCATTATACGAGCATTTGGGCCATTAGGATATGCGGTTGGTAAGTACCTCGTTTACGAGCGATGACCGATATGTTGCTTGTCATTCGCTTCAGCTTTGTTCCAATTTGAGTTTTAATTATTAGGTATTGGAGATCATTGACTTTGTGTTGATGTGGGACACCAACTGGCACTGATGAGAGGTCGAATAGCCCGAAACCGGCCTGCAAGTGTGCCCGTTCAAATAACTGAAAATCGAATCCGGTACTTGTATCATCAAAATAATATTCAGGAACTCCTTCTGTGAAGAATCCCATCGGATATAATTCAAAACCTTTTGTGGTAATAGTCAAGGAAGTTGATGGGGAGGTAAGTGAAGACTGGCCTGAACGAAATTTTCCTTTAGCCAGTCTTCAGGTATGCCCACTTACTATAGGTGAAAATTAGTATCAGCCTTTATTATCCAATTATAATAGGATAATAATTATTAGCCAATCTACCTATATATCGAACGTGTTTTCATATATTTCCTCATCTATTTATTATCAAATTTATTCTATTTGGTTGAGACACACGGGTAAATCATATTTTTATTATTTGACTTGAAAATAAGGTAATGATCATTTGAAAGTTGTGGGTCTCGATATTCCTTTGAACTCTCAACTTGTTCGGTAGAAGGTCCGGTTTCAGTAAAAATGTTAATAAGCTTTTTCGGCTTTACACCTCTCCATTGACCAAAAAAAGTGGAAACCTTTCAAAGAAAGGAAGAGAAAAAATATCAAAACTCTTTATTGAAATATGTAGTACAACTACTTCCATATCAGTATTGAATCACACGAAAATTATTTTTTCCATTCAGTTTGTACTACAAACATTCATTATGGAACTAAAACAGATATCATTCATTGGAATGCTACACAATGTGATATATAAAAGAGTTTCGATATAAAATGTCACTTACATGGAAAACTATTATCCTCGATGAGTTTCTTCGGAGTTTCGGAAAAAGACACTTGTCTCTTCATCTCATTAGCGCAGTAGCGCCAAAAAGATGTTTTCCAAAAAACATATTTCTCCTGAAAATATTTGATTTTCGATTTAGGTGAAAAAGAATTTTCCATCCTGAAAATTGAAACTATTTCATCTCATGTATTTTGATTCAATTTTCCAACAGATTTCTGCACTGATATAAATGAACAAAGTACATTTTTGATTACATTCTGAATATTCGGATGGCATTTAGTTATTGCCTCTCTCCCCATTTTCATGGGTAATTTATTATTCGAGTGTGAATTTTCGTCGACGTATTCGCCCGTAATTTAAAAGTTATTCGACTGCTGTATCTAATACAAATATATCTCCTTCATATTCGAATTTAACATTTGACACCGTTGTATGTTATCGAAAAAATGAATAGCTTTCAGTTCTTCCTCTGGCTCCGTCAGAGGGTCGAAAACTCTTCTGTTCTCTTCGCTTTCGCGCTCTTTATCGCGTCAGCGAAGTGATACATGGCGAGCAAAAATGAAAAAATCACCCACTTATCTTTCGGTTCGTAAATAATAAATATGGAAAATTATAGCAGTGTTACTCATAAATATTTTTTCCGTGAGCATGGTGTGGATTTGATATAATATTTTCCAAGTCAAGATTTGAGGAATTAAATATTTATAGATAGGTTGCGACTTCTAGTTTCAACATGAACACTCAACATACCACCTTAGAAAATTGTAAAAAACAATTCCAAATATATGACGATATAAACAGTATTATCTCCGGTGGAGTGTCTCTGTGATAATTATTTCAATTTTCAATATCTGGCTCGAACGACCATTGTTAGAAATCATATCTTGATATTATTGGTAATAATCTGAGTCGTAGGACCTTATGTTAGGGTTAACTTGTAATATCTTGTTCAATATCACAATATCACTACGAGTATCATATGTTAGCTCAATGTTAGAAGTAACAAATTCTCGCCTATGTCAAAAATACGATTTTTCACTTCATAACAGCATATCGACTGGTATATTGAAGATACACGTCAACGGGTAAAACCATTCTCCCTAATTATTCTAGGAATTGTCTAATGGATTCAGAAGCAGAGCAAACTACTATTACATTCGTTCTAAAGAAAAATGTATTTCCCTGCTGACACATACCATAACGAAAATGGTTAGGACCAACTAACTACAAGTACGACGTCAGAACTACTTCTAAATGACACAAACTCATTATACAATAGAAAACTGAAAAATATGTTCATAGAACATACGTGTATTTTTCAAAAAATAAAGTGTTGTTCAGATGCACAAAATTTAGAACTGTTTTACGTTTTCGGCGATTTTCTGCTATCGAAAATAAATGGATCAAAGAATTTGCATCAAGTATTTTGTAAAGAATGGAATTAAGTGCTCAAAAACGCTTGAAATGTTGACAGTGGCATATGGTAATTCAACTTTGGATCAGAAATATGTTCACAAGTGGCCTCAGCACATCAACAACCGATGGAAATGTTGAGAAAGTGGAAAAAATTGTGGATAGTCGTTCACTCACTATTAGAGGAGTTGCTAAATATGTCGGCATATTAGTCGGCTCATGCCATGCCATTTTTTTGTAAGTTTTAGGCATGAATCGTGTGGCAGCGGAGTTCATTCCAAAGTACCTGAACTTTGACCAAAAATCATCAGTTGTGATATCGATTACCGTGGCGTAGTGCATCAGGGGTTCTTGCCACATAGTCGTACGGTCAATTGAATTGAAATTATGCGTCACTTGCGAGAAGCAATATGAAGAAGAAGGTATTGTGGAAAAATCATTTTTGGCTTTTGCTTCACGGTAATGCACCTGTTCACTCGTAATTGCTTGTTCGTAATGTTTTGCCCACCGTAATCATGCCTCAACCACCATATTCACCAGATTTGGTCCCCTACAACTTTTTCCTCTTCCCAAGATTGAAGAGACCCAGGAAAGGATGGCAGTTTGCGACTATTGAGGTGATAAAAGTGAATATCGGACCTGCTTCGAGGATTTTCGAAAAAATAGAAATTAATGAATAACTGAATATTTTTTGAGAAACAGACAGCGTACGTTAAATTCTTTTTAAACATTTGCTTTGGCGAAAAATGACGAAATACGCCTACTTTGTTGAAAAGTACTTTACCTTTGAACCGCATATTGATTAGTATACTACATTAAAATCATAAAAACTTTCATCGATATCTTTGAAAGAATATGTGTGGAACAGATCCGTAACCAACAAATAACCAACTCAACTTACAATTCGAATGGAAGTCTCTTCAAACATCGAAAGAATAATTTCGGAGATTACTAAACTAAGTGACTTGGGTGTGGCAATGATAAAAGCATCTAGCATTTGAATTGAAGCTAAAGAATTAGCAACGATAACAATGAGCTTACTTGAATAAAAATAGTAAAATGCAATAGGGGCAGGGAAAAAGCTGATCATAGTTGTGAAGTGGAAAAAGAGATCCTGAATGGGATCGCCACTCTCACCGGTTATAGCTGATATTTATATGGAGTGGTTTGAAATTCTGGCCATTGAAGAAGCCCACAAGAAGCCCCGAAACTGGTTGAGATACGTAGACGACACCTTCTTGATATGGAACTATGGGAATGCAGAACTAGATACTTTCCTGAAGCACGTCAACAACGTAAGCCCTTCCATCACTTTCACAATGGAGAAGAAAGTTCACAACGAATTGCCTTCCTTAGACGTATTGGTGAAGAGGACCGACACTAACTGGGAAACATCTGTATATTGAAAACCCACTCACACAGGACAGTATCTGAACCAGAAATCCATCCACCATCAATCAACCAAGAGAGGAATCATCAAGACTCTACTAAACTGTGCCTTCGGACTCTGTTGTACAAAGGAAGGTCTCGAAAAGGAACTAGGCATCATCAAAAATGACCTTCGACGGAATGATTACTCCAGATTGATGGTAAAACAAGCTTTAGCTACAAGACAGCAAGAGCTCCATGAGGAAGAGAAGCCGTCACAACCAGTACTTGTACTTCCCTACATCAGAGGATTATCGGAAAGGATAAGAGGGATTAGGTATAACATCAGGACCTGCCTCAGATCTGGGAACACTATCCGTAGCAGCCTCACGAAAACCAGGCCCCCAAACGCGGACTGCTATTCCAAGAATTGCATTCACAGGATACCCTGCGAGTGCGGAGAATTATACATGGGTGAAACTAAGAGACCATTGGAAGTTCGCATTGCTGAGCACTAGAAACAAACACAACGAGGAGAAACCAGCAAATCCGGAATAGCAGAGCATGCTTGGACTCATCAACATAATATCAAATGTGCTCAAGCTGAAATCATCCACAAAGAAGAACACTGGTTTAGGAGAAAATTCCAAGAAGCCGCGTATATGTTGTCCAACAACGCATTTAGTCAAGCTTGCGTAGAGATACGTAGCATATATTACCCTCCAATCAAGCGATAAACGACCAACTCCCGCCAAACGGTCATCTCCCGCTAAAACCAATGAAGCGGAGAGAGGGAAGAGGGAATAAGTGAAATCACTCGAATGACCTATAAATAGTCGGATCTCGGAGGAATAAGGCCAGTTATCACCCGAAGACGATTGTGGATACTAACAATCGAAACGTTGTGACTCATCCAAAACTCATCTTGAAGTAGGAACTGCAGTAGTGACTGACCATGTTCCATTAAACTTCCAGCCACAGCAACAATACTAACTGGGGAATCATTCGTCATCCTTCAAGCTTTCCGCTACGCTGAGTCAAGTGCACCAAACAGTCTCAATAATTTCAGACTCCTTCAGTGCCTTACAACTTCTTTATTGAACGTATATATCAAACACCCCATTGGAATACTTATGAAACCACAGTTTTCCGAACTCCAAATGCTCAACAAAAAAATCATCCTGTGGGTCCCTTCTCATGTGGGGATTGTGGAAAACGAGAGTGCTGACTTTTATGCCCGGGAAGTGATCGACAACCCAAACCAAGGAACAACAACGTATATTGTTGTGTAAGTGAAACATTGAATGGCAGAGTTCTCCATCCAAACTGAGAGAATGGAAACCCAAAGTCGGACCATGGAACTATGGAGCACTGAAAAGGAGGGAACAAGTTATGATTACTCGACTGCGATTACGACACACCAAACTCACCCACGAATACTTGATATCTCTAGCAGATCAACCGCAGTGCCACATATGTGAAGTTGCACTGATAGTACAACATGTCATAGTTCAGTGTGCAGTGTTTCAATTACCAAGGGAAATGTGCAAAATATCGAAGGAAACCCAGAAATCCTTGAGCTATTTTAGTACTAACAAAATTATGAATTACTTAAGTGCTCTGAACTTGTTCAGCAAAATAGAATTTGTCAATTCTGTTTCTGAAATCTATTTTTCCGTTAACCAGCTGTCGCACCCCTACGAACGACAACTTTCAAAAGTCGAAACTTGTGCTAGCTAAGGACTTACAAGGTCTTAACTTTTAACATTCAATTCCTAACACTTGTTGGACTATAGCAACTGAAAATCGATCGTTCAAACTGGGGCTTGAACCAGCGACCTTAACTACGGTAGATTTGAGTGAGTGATCAAAGCACCCACGTCGAACCGACTAGCTATTGCTTGTAGTTACTACTTGTAAATATCTTTTCCGCCGCTAACAACCATAAGGTTGATGCAGTTATTTTCGATGAAAGAAAAAGACTGAGTAACTACACGCACACCTTGTAGACACACAACACTACCATGTTGAATCCATATCTGAAATTCGAATAACTTTCTGGGCCTTATAGAAGATGAACGTTCACAATTTTCAGTGGGCTTTTACAGTTCGTCTCTACTAACACCAAAACAAAACTCAAAAATCAAAATTAGTCAACCGGTAGAGGGTTGGTGGGTAAAATAAAATATTTGACACTAAAGATATCAAAAACAATATTTATNTATATAATGTTTTGATTTTCGAGAGTTTTATTGAAGTTATGAGTCAACTAGGAGGTATTAGTATAATTGAAACCGTAACATCTTGCCTTTCTCAAAATTATTATTCGTTAATGAAGAATGTGAAAAGTCAAAAGTTTATGTCACACAAAGAGGCCATGAAGTATTGGAACTCAAAATGGACTCCTCTATTGGATAAAATACCTTTCAACAAAATGTCAATAGAGGTTTAGAACACTGAGTATGTCGCTTGCACGATAAAACATCTAGCTGGTAACTCAATAGAAATCTTATCCGATTAGCTTCATCACTTCATTAGCAACTTGTGTTAATTGACGAAAGAAACAGCGCAAGGAGGCGACACCAAGACTATGTACATTCATAACATGAAACAAGAAATCGTCTCACGCTCGCTGACTTGTCGATAGTAAATCACTTACCAGAGTTGAGTTTCCGCCATGGCCGGTCAAACATCGCAAGAAGAAGGAGTAACGAATAGCTGGCCAGTTCTGAGGATTTAATTTGATCAGTGCGGACATCCAGATTCATAGCACCATTAGGACCATGATTTAAGGTCCTTTTAGACGTAGCCCGCCGCAATTCAAGACGCCATCCACATTCATGCTCGATGCTCTTCATAGCCTGAAAACTGCTGAAAGCCACCCAACACAAACGAAGTTATGGAACGCGAACGGTATTTATCGCCGGCGATCATTCATTGGGGCAATAAAAATGTTATGTTGTACTCGTAAATACACTGGAGCTAACAGAAATATTACTGCTGAAAGGGGGTAATTCCTTTCGGAGGTCACTCAAGATTTCCATCAACATGTACGCCGGAGTTCTTGGGAAAATAGGCAGGGCAAATCATCTGAAGGAGTGGGAAATACACCGCCGGATTTCTCACATGGCCCGAAACGGAAAGATATTTGTGGCAGACAGTTTCAACTGGTAGACGTGATTTTTTGGTAAATGACAATTTTTTTTTCAAAAATAACATATACTTATGGAAATTACCTGAAAAATAAACTCAGTAAATTTTTAATACAATGTTCGAATGAAACTACCAAAATATAGTGGAAGTTGAGATTATTTGAATCTTCACAGTAAAAAGACAATTTCAGTTTTCTCAATTCACTCAGTTGAATTTTCTGATTGATTCAGCCGTTACCTAATGGAGATACATTGTAGTTTCATAAACTTCACCTCACGATTTGATCTCCACAAACTTTATTTGAAAAAAAATATCACGACATGTTTCGCTAACACAGTCGCTTCTTCAACAGTGATTTTAATACTACAAATTGCTTCTTACACTAATATTTATATACCACAAGTAACTACAATTGGGAATACCTCCATCAAATTACCTAAACACTCTACAATTCTTACCTGAGGTACCGCTTCAATTATGTTTACCGGAAGTATATTACCTCACT
>NW_019294764.1:0-23590 GCF_000500325.1 Leptinotarsa decemlineata | reverse complement strand
TTGCCAAAAAATGATTGAATTTTTAGTGGCAAACCATATATTGAGTGAAGGCTAATTTGGGTTTCAAAAACAAAGGATTACTAACAATGCCATATTTCCATTAAAAAAAGTTTTTAATGAACTTAACAAAGGTGAGGAGTTGCCGCAATGATTAGTAATTTGATAAAATTTTTTAATTGCGTCATTCTCATCTTCTTGACCTTCTGTGAAAAGCTTGTATTTTTAAACATTTTTCTAACTGAGAGTACAGTCACCGTATGCCACCGTCAATATCCTCAAATATTCTTCAACATCTTGAGTGATCATTAGTATGGCTTTCAGAAACAAAGATCAACAGGCGACCTTCTGTCGTATGTCACCCATATTTGGAATAACGAGAAACGTGAGAACGAAACGAGAAACACGGAGAATCAAGAGCTGTTGCGCTTGATATTTCAAAGGCCTTTGGTCGTGTCTGGCATGAGGGTTTGCTAGTCAAACTTTGATACTATGGCTTGTTGGATCATTTTTGTGTGTGGCTCTTCAGCTTCCTGAAAGAACCGCCCCTGTCAGTGGCCATCGATGGATATCTCACGAATATTTTCACCATCAAGGATGATGTTCCCCGGGAATCCCTATTGTCCCCAACCCTCTTTTTATTATATAGAGTGTAACTAAATAAGTGTAAAACATTTGTTAAGATACAGCCTCTTACAGGGGGTACATAAAATTTGCGTAACAATTTTTTTTACAAGCACTAAAAAAGTTAGAATATTGAAATTAACCTGACGTTTTGTACTACCAAAAAGACACTTAGCCAGAAATTTATTTGGTTTACCCCATGGTTGTGAGGGGTAGAAAACGCAACCCCTAAAACTTTTTTCTTGTTCTTCAATCAAATTAGGTACTGCTTCCTCAAGCTGTGGTGTTCGTACTTCTCGATGGCGACCACAATCCTGAGTTTCTTTTGTTGAGTGAATCATATTCTCGTAATCGTTGATGAAGTCGAGCAAATATTCTATATGAAGGATGCTGCCGTTGAGGATACATTTCAGCATATCTTCTAGAAGCTTCTAATCCATTCTCTTGCGACAGACCGTAAACATAATGCATATCAGTCATTTCCTCATTTGTGTATGCCATTTTAATAACAAGTGAATTATTAAAGTATCAAATTGAGAACAGAACAACAACACACAATTAGTATTGATTCAATTTCGGAAATTCACAAACTGACAGCGTCATACCAATTTAATTGTCATTACCGCTTATAGCGACCTACTAGATAGATTTGTTTCGTATTTTCACATTTATGAAGATGTATCTCTGTAGTTGTTCCTAAAATAATTTTTTGCTGCAAACTGGTTTATTTTGGGCAAAAGACCCAAGAGACATTTTTTGTTAAGAATGAAACAGGCTATCGGAAATGAATTTTTAAATGATAAACAAATAATAAGACAAAAAGTTAAATTGGAAATAAATTAATGGGTTGCGTTTTCCACCCCTTACAACCATGGGGTGAACCGAATAAATTACTGGCTAAGTGTCTTTTTGGTAGTACAAAACGTCAGGTTAATTTCAATGTTGTGACTTTTTTAGTGCTTTTGAAAAACATTGTTATACAAATTTCATGTAACCCCTTTAAGGGGCTGTATCTTAACAAGGGATGCTCCAATAAAGTTTCTTTATATGAAAGATCCTATCTTTTTCTCGATGAGGAATCACCTTAAATGTTTTACACTTATTCAGTTACACCCTGTATATCAATGACTTATTGGAAAAAAACAAGAATCCAATATATTGCTTTGCTGACGACAGCACCCTTGTCTTTACATTCCATTTGTATACCAGGACATCAGCATCTTCACCGGCAGCAGGAGGATGCATATCTTAATGAGGATCTAGAAGTGATTTCGAATTGAGGTGAAAGTAACCCGGTTCAATTAAATGCAACGAAAACCCAGGCATCGGTTTTCCTCAAAAAAGATAAATGTCTCCGAACCGGATACAATAATGTCAGGATAGACAATTCCGCATTCTGCTTCGATAAGTTTTTTGGGGGTCAAAATAAACACCAATATGTCTTGGCACAATCATGTCGCTGAAATTGCAAAGGCTGCTTCTCAAAAGCTTGGAGCACTGTTCTGAACCAGGAAACTGTACACACCTCAGCAACTTTTGATGCTTTATAAAGCTCAGATCAGATCTCCTTTGGAGTATTGTTCTCATGTATGGAGCTCTGCTCCCAAACAACCCTAAAATTCCTGGATTCCATCCAGAAAAGAGCCATCCGCCTGATTAGAGACGCGAGCATCACGTGCAACATGGATATACTGGAACATCGAAGAAAGGTTGGAGATTTGTCTCACTTCTATAGATACTTTTACGGGAAGTGTTCAAGTGACTTGGCACATTTGATTCCACCAAGAGCGGTGCATGTCCGAAGTACGCGGCGGATTGTGTCTGCTCATCGTTTTGAGGTTCAACTCAGTACACCTCGAACTTCACTGTTTAAGAACTCTTTCATCTGGAGTACTGCGTTTATGTAGAATAAACTTCCTGGGAATATTTTTCCAAATGGATTTGATCTCCAGCGATTAAAATCCGATGTTAATCGCTACTTTCGCACAGGCGAGAGCGCTTTAAGGATTTTCCTGTAGTGCATGTGTTTTGACTTGAAAAAAATGGATAGTATTAATTTTCATCAAGCAAGGGGTCAGTGTATTCCTTAAATGGTCTTTATTTCATCAACTCATAATAATAGCTTACATTTAATCCGACTCTAAATTAAATAACCTTAATTGATAATTGAATAAATTAAATTATAAATTATCACTATTGTTTGACTTAAGAACTAGTAGCNAACATCAATTTGAATACTTTTCGAAGTGAATTTGAAAAACTCATGAATTGAACTCAACTTCATTTTGTTCAAACTTGCATTTTCTGTAATAACCCAAATTGAGGAACATTCCCCATTGAAACGTCAACTGCTTTATTTTGTTAGAGTAGCAAATCGTTGAATGAACAAATGAATAAATATATACAACTGAAATTTCATATATTTACCTGCCGTTATCCCTGAGTTCGAACGTATATGCGTATTTCATCTTCACGACCCCCTTTGCCCAATCGTCCGATCCTCCAGCAGCGGGATAAAGAGTGTTACCCGCTGGGCCAGTGGTGTATGAAGGTCCCCCGACGTTTCGAATTGCTGCGGCTGCCTGCTTCGCGACCATTTCCAGATCCTTGTAGTCTGGAGGCACCGCCTTGCTGTAACCCCAAGGGTAGAGGATGTACTGCCCATACGAGTGGAATGAAATGTAGGCTCGCCATTTTGCCGGATTTCCTGGAATGTCCGGATTAGAGAATAACTGAATTAGAGGAAAAAGAGTTTTATGAGTCGCCTTTTTACCTGTGATGAATTGTTGGACTGCTCTTGTTTCTGGTTCGGAAAACGGACCCGACCCCCCGTAGGTTTCAGTGCAGGGATTTTTCGAGGAGCCTTGTCCTCCCCAACGATATCTGAAAGAAAAAAAACATTTCATTAGGCACCCCAATGTTCAAACCTAGCTTCCACTATTCACTAGCACTGTAGACCACGCAGTTATGTATTTAGGCTCGAAATTGTTTGAAAGACAAGCATACGTGGTCCTAAGTCGAGTAAAGTCTTTGGAAGGTTTATGTATTGGGGAAATGGGTTGCAACAAAATGTCGGGAAATGAACCTTGTAATATCGAGGCACTAAATGGACTAAACCCAACGAGAATAATTGAGTAGGAGAATTGGAAACTGAAAATTTGAAAATAAAATGAGTAATCGTAATAATTCAAACATTCGTTCATAGAAATCATTTAAATTTACGTTTCGAAGTGTTTCCTACTACATTTTTGTGAAAGACAATTGAATGAAGTTCTAGAGAGGCATGGAGAAGTCAAAGAGTTCTGCTTCGTTTTTGACCTACTTTTTCTGAGAAAAAATCTTTTTTGCTTTCTACTTTTCTACCAAAGGAAGGAAGAAAAAATTTGAACATGTCAATATCATTTTACAAACTACAACTAACGATTTGATCGTCACAAACTTTATTTTCTAACAATATTTAAAATTGATTATTTCCTTTCTTTCTTTGGAAGATTCCCACATTTTTCTGTATCATGATGGAGTAGTAAAAAGCCAAAAACTTTCTTTACCATAAATATATCACATGTTTCGCTATTACAGTAGCTTTTTTTGGTGAATGACATACTGAAAGTTAATTCTATTATATACTCCAATTTTTTTATATACTCCACGTAATCATACGTGAAAGATACCTACTTAGATACTTCTATGATCATGATTACCTATGTGTTATTGAATATATGGACAGGATGGCTAGGGTGTGGAATGATACACTATCTGAGCTTGACTGGTGTTTTATCGGTGACCCTCGAGACAGTTGACATCAGTCAAGCTCAGATCATGTATCATTCCAATCCTAGCCATCCTGTCCATATATTCAATAACACATGGCGCAGTCGGTAGGATGTGGAATGATACACGATCTGAGCTTGATTGGTGTTTAATCGGTGACCCTCGAGAAAATTGACAGTTGGCACTTCGGCATTTTGTAGCGTACTTATTAAAACCTAAAGCATCTACTCAACTTTTATACCTAAGTTACATCCTCAAATTATGATCACAAAGGAGTTCAAGAATACTGTGAACCGATACTTGAAAAAGTCGAAGAGGAGGAGGTTCAAGGAACATCACGACAAGAAAATACAGAAGAAACCACAGATGATGAGCCACTTACTTTTTTCACGCAAATTCTTTGATCTTTTCAAATCTTTTTTCAAATTTCCAAAATTTTGAAAATTTTCCGAGATATTAAGAAAAAACTAAAGCCCCATTTTTTTTCACTTAATTGTTTATAACTTTTGTAATTTTTACCGGCGTGTTTTCGGACCTTTCCTTAAACTTTCTAGGCAAAAATACGAATCGAATAGCACCTTGGTCGTAATTGGACAGGGTTGAAAAATGTCACCAAAAAGAGCTAAATCGAGTACATGCGAACCAGACTAGTACATCTACACTAAGCAGAGACAACTTTAATCGCAAATCAGCTCTTCATTACGCGTAGGCCGCAAAAATTTCACCCTTTTTCCTATTCTTAACAAACTGTACTCCTGTTATCACTCCAGCTACTACCGCCGATATTGTTCTATATGAGTTGCAAATCCTTTCGGCTATTTCTTTTCAAAAACTAGTGAGCTTTGCCAATAGTTTTTTCTTAACAGTACCTTTGTTCCTGACGCATTAGGCTCTTCAACTTGATGCAGTTTTCTCAACTTCTTAAATGGTTCTATTGAGAAGTTCTGTAAAGGTCAACCTATCTATCTATCTGTCTATTTACCTATCTGCGCATATATCCAATGGGAAGCAAACATTTTGGACCTCTGTGACATTGTTTTGCAAAAATGACAATAGAACTTTGGTCTTAGACCTGCTTTCGCCTCACCCGAAATTCCTGTTCAGGTCGGTTCCTGCACATTGTCCGGACCTCGCTCTGTTTTTTCTCCACAATCTGTCCACCGTATGGGAGTACTCGTAACCATCTGGGTTCAGCAGGGGCGCTATGAACCAGTCGACGTTCTGCATGTACTGGGGTTCGTTTTCGAAATTCAAGACCACGTGGTTGATGATGTAGGTGACCACGGCGGAAGTAATCCATTCCCTGGCATGGATGCCGCCGTCGATCCAAACAGCTTTGTTGGATCTATTGCCGTTGGAAATTTTCAGGACCTGCAAGGAGAAGAAGGGCTTTAAAGAATCTGATTGGTTGTGTGTGAACAATCCTCACCCATGGAGGTCATGAAAAATGTAGAAAAAATCGTACAAATACTGTTGAAAAGTTAACTGAACTAATAGCTTAGCCATTGATGTATTCAATGCATCAAGCAGTGAAGTCGGGTGCCGGCTCTGCGGTCTCATGTCAACAATGAAATCCTATTGTTGAAAACTACGAGTTCAGTCGTTTACGTACTTTGATCATATATTCGAACATTGTATCTTTGATAATTGTACTTTCATAGAAATCTTGTTATTGAGTATTCTCGTTATTCCACGTAATGAAATTGATTCAATTCGAGAATTGATATTTTGTTCTCACATCGATGCATTCAGCTAAGAATATTTCAGGAAATTCCGCCTTTATGAATACCGCTAGACCTCAAAATTTTGTCCTACGGACCTGTGGGTTTATTAGGTTGTTTCCAAAAGTTTCATGGTTCTACTTCAAACTGTATTCTGTATCTGTAGAGTGGGGAGGGTGAGTGTAAGCCCACAGCACTTAGGCCACATATGACCCATTCTACATTCACTCGAGGAGTTGTCTTCCTGGGTCATCGACCATCCTGTCCTTTTCAGGAAGGTGGACAGGTCACTGGTCCTTTATATCGGCAGGTGTAGGCCAAGACTCGCCGAACACACACTCTGTTCCGTCTTCACCAGTTTTTTTTTATTTTCATTTTTTCTCTGTGTATTTGTCTACTGATTATTTTCACTCAATTTACAAAGTTTGTATGTTTCGCGAAGTTCGGCTGTGTTTCCTATTCTGATTAAATATATGGAGCGCTCCTCGTATCAATATATTTGGTCAGTCGCTGAAACATCAGCAGAACAACAAGGATTCGATATATAGACTCGCTACAGAAAGCATCTTAGGTGATTCGACGACCTACTCAGTTAATTAAGAAAGTTGCTGGCCAGCTAGTGTTGTGTGATCCACTCGATCATCCTCCTGGAACCAGAAATCTCTCTACAAGCCGCTACTAGAGCCGACATACACTCAGGTGAGAACCTATTACTCACTTTGATAGGTTTTCCTTGGACTGAATTGCCAATCGTTTGTATGGTGCAAAGATCTGGATATGTCTCGGCCGTGTAATCTAGGAATCCGTGAATATCCGACATTCTGTGATACGATTTCCACGTAAGGCGATGACCTGAAACATTTCATATTTGATAATTGTCGTGATAATAGTCAGAGAAGTAGGTTTTTCCAAGATATTAAGTGACTTAATATATCTAACAAATGAAAAGAAAATAGAACATAAGCGGTTTAAAAAAGTCAAAATTGGGATGATTATTTGATATTTTCCAACTTTAGAAGACAATGCAATGAATTAAGTAAACACAATGATGATAATTTTGTACGAATCACTGAATATTACAGTCCACCTAAAAAATGACTATACCCAGCTGCATATTAATAAAAAAAATAAAAATTTTGGTCGTTACTTAGTGCGACTCTCTACACGTCCACGGACTTGTAGATCCCCCTCTCTGGAGGATCAGGTGCACTAAGCATGATATATAGTATAATATTTAGTTCAGGATATATTTGTACTTATCAGCTGAAAATTGGGATCATTCTACAACTAATAATAACTATTTCCACCTAACGAATCAGATGACGTATTTCCATTAGATTGTAACAATATCGGGCATGTTTGATGACCACTGGAAGAAAATTAGGTACCTATGTAATCTAAGCAATGACCTGCTGACGTTAGCGAACAATTCATTCATAAATTCACGAGCATTATGTGAGCTAGCGAGTCTCAAGTACTTGGCACTGTATAATTGAATTTCACTATTATAGAAAACGTATGTCTATGGCTGAAATGCCTATTGAAAGTTTTACAAACTGGTAAAGTGAGTTTGCTACTTCTTCATGATTCATTTAACGAGAAAATAACGTTCTTTCAGGAATACATGTCGTGAGTTTTAAAAATGGCGTGTGTAGCTGCAATATGTCGTTATAATGAAATTCAGTTATGAAAAACGGGATGAACACGCACACACATACACATGTTTGGGTGTGTATGTGTGCGCATATATTGACGACTACTGAGTATGCAACCCATATTACTGTTGGGGTGCACCAAGCACATTCATTTGTGCAGTGGTGTCATTTCCAAAACTTTGTGTGGTTCACAGTGAATGTATGTAAAACTGACGTAACGGCTAGTCCTCATTGACAGGTCTATGGTTTGTTAGTAAACATATAACTGTCATCTGACTATCATTGCTGTCAGTAGAATAGATAGAAAGAGGTTTTGAAAGGGTAGTTGTTTGTATTATAACCATGATATCAATTAGCGAAAGTGTGAAGAATAACACCTGATTTGTGAGAAAATCAATATCAACATGGAAACTAAAACTCGAGCCAATTTATGGTGGTTGAAGTCCACACATACTGAAGAGAACTTAGTGCCTAAGCTAGATTTAAATCCTTCTACCACTTTGGTCGACCTCCTGGAAATTTGAACAATCATTACTATCCCACAGCCTGGCAAGAAGGATTGATAATTGCAATTCCAAAGCTCAATACAGACCATTCACAGACCTGCAACTATAGACCCATTACTCTTCTGCCAGTGTTAAGGAAAAACTTTGAGAAAATCATCAAATAGCAACTCAATGAACATATCAATGTACCAATGTATCAATTAGGTTTTAGAGAAAAAAGAAATACAACCAACCCTATAGTAATTGTAATATCTAACGTACAAACAGTCGCATGATCAACTTACACTCGTCAGCTTTATTTTTGGATATCTACAAAGCTTTTGATAGCGTTTGGTATGAAGGAATGTTATATAAACTTCAAGAATTGGAACACCCTCATCATGAAAAAATATTTTGAGAACAGAACCCTAACCGTCAGAGTCAGAAATTCATTCTCCAAGAAATTTGCTCCCCAACAAGGAGTTCGACAAGACTCTCTGTTATCTTCACTTCTCTATAATATATACTGCCATGATATATACAATCACAATTTGGAAGACAAGAATGCATTTAATAAAAATCTTAACATCTTACAGTATGCAGATGACACTGCCTTAGTTTCACACAACGGCACGCTAACACTCATAATAGTGGAACTGCAAAGCCTTGTCGACAGGACAACGCTCTGGTTCAATAGATGGCGATTGAGACTCAACCCGGAAGAATCAAAATTTATTATTTTTTATCACAACCCTTCAGAGAAGCTACCTACAATAAAGATCAACAACAAAATGGTGAGGTGAGAAGCAGGCAATCAGTAAAATACTTGGAAGTTAACATTGACCACAAAATCAACTTGAACAGCCATACAAAAATGATTCAAAAGAAATGTATCAATAGAGGAAAACACTTTTGAAGTCTGACATATAAAAAAAAAGGAATCAACACTAAAACTGCAACTGAAATATATGAAATGATTTGCCGTCCACTTCTCAAATATTCAAAAATTATTTATTCAAGTTGTAATCCTGCATTGAATAATCTCCAAATAGCTGAAACATCTACACTAAAAAGTGTTCGCCAGCAATGAATTCATACTGAATGAGAGTAAAACTATAAGCCTAAAATTTGATTGTAGGCCAAATAATTCTGCTTATCAGGAAGAAATGTATGGAAATGTGAAATTTCTAGGTATTCAAATTGACAGTCATCTCCAGTGGTCACAACATGTGAATTTTTTGTGTACTAAACTCTCCAAGGTTGTTTTTGCTATTAAAAAAGTTCGAGACCTTGTGAATCAAACAGCAGCGCTAACTTCTTATTAGTGCCTATTCCATTCACACCTTCAGTATGCTACTTTATCTTTGAGTAATGCAGCTCAAACACACATAATCAAACTACTAATTTTACAAAAGTCTGCCATAAGATGTAATAAAATAATATTAAATGCTATGAAACTCATGAAGAGATACATCAATATGATACAAGGTTCAAAACCAGAATAGTTGAACCAAAAACAAGGCTTCAAAAAACCAACAAAATTGATACGGGACTCTATAACAACTTACCATCTCAATTTCGAGATTTACCTCCAAAAAATTCAAATCCAAATTGAAATGTATCTTATCTAGTAACTGTATTTACAACTTCCAAGAATGTACGCAGTTGATCGCTGAAAATCGGCATTTGTTCATGGATAATCACAGTGATTGAATATAATTTCCCATTTTATTGTTACGGTATATATCCATACATTTATCTATATTTTATCCATTTGACATTCTCTACATTTCACATTATATATTTTTTGTTTACATTTTATACATCATACTTCATATATTTTATTCATTTACGTTTTATATATAATTCATACATTTTACATTTTATATATTCATATTTAGTCATCATCTATCTTTAGTTATTTGGGTTAAGGTTTGAACGTGTCTATAAAATGTAAAATTTTCTTGAGACAAATAAAAATGAAATGAAATATTACCGAAATGCGTCACCCAAACGCACTGTTGCATGAAACTACAAAAGTGAAACTTATAAAGGAGAGACTATCAGACTTAGGAAACCGTTTTGCAAAAACCGAAACTAACTTGGACACCCTGCAGGCATTATGTAGAGAAAGAGCTAAAGGACAACCAATCAAATTCAAATACCCGGAAAATACTATTTGGGAAAACTTCAAACCTCTCTCATAATTTATTATAGACTTTTTTACCACAAATCTTATGTACCTCAATTCTATTATGTGAGCATATGTAAAAATCACTGTAAATATTTAAAAATTATACTTCAATGGCCTGTCCTTGAATCTGGATCAGAGTGTTGCATCCATTTTTTTATAATTAGTGAATCCCACTGAAATGTAACGCAGCACATACTCTCAACCAAGCGGAAGAATGATCAAAAAACTGGTACAATTGTAATTATTTATTCCTTAATGAATCAAAAACACAGAGTCTTGTTATGAGCACCACTTCCCCATCTGAGGACCACACGTTAAGCTTTTCAGGCTGATACTGGATAACAAACTAAGTTTTGCTCGTCATATTGAGGATCTATCGAAGTGCCTTATGAAAGTTACCTATGCTCTCACATTGAATGTGGGTACAGGCCATCTAAGAATATAACGAAAAAAGTGATCTCTCTCCTACATTATTCAGACTTACAAAATTAAAATCCGTGAATATTCAACACAGCACTGTTTTTACTCTATAGATGATTATCTGGACCATGTAGTTACATATGCATGTGAATAGGTAATCCTCTTCCTCATTGGGATTACTATCCTGTTTTTATGTTTTAACATGTTTATACCTCTTGTCTTTAATTATGATACGTACCTTGCTATTTGTATGTTCATCATGTGAAGCGTATTTTGCACTATTTCATTTTATCTGATCTATATCACTATCTTAACAAATGTATACATGTCTAATTGTCTACCTGGAATAAATATTTCTATTTCTAGTATGCTATCCAGAGAGTAATAGCATACCGAAGACGGGGTTCGACTTGAGCAAAATACAGCTTACGATTGGGAATACTTACGATTTAAATTTAACTGTAGAAGTGAAATATTGAAAGATTATAAGAAACTGAAGCAAAACAGATCTTCTGAAGTTGACGTCATGCAGTTGCAGATCCAGAAGTTTTTGACTGGTTAGGTATTTTGCGAAATAACCCACATTCGTTGAGTTTTCCATAGAAGTCACATAATCCAATTTTATTCCATGGAAAGTATTTAGTATACTTGTGGAGTGCTGAAACAGAATCACCTCATGTAAGTACCAATTTATTATGCAATTTGAAAAATCCCACGATTAGTCTTGAACTGATACATGTAGCAAATACAAAGTTTGACTCATGAAGAAAATATCGGCAATTATAAAATACGGTTGATATTTTAAATCAACCAAGGTGACTGACCTTGCTTTCATATAACTAGTTAAAAGAAATTAAGATGACATATAGCCAGACAGTCTTTAGAGTTTAGGAACAGATATTTTTCAATAAAAATCATTTTGTATTGGTTACATAAGGAGGAGGTCTCTTCAAAAAATACGATGAATTTTCATTTCTCTCAAACAATATTTACTTATTCACTTACTCATCAAATTTATATTTTGTTCCCTTCAGAGAACATATTTTATCAATGACAATTCTTTATGAAAATTTGGCTCTGTTATAAAGACTAGGCATTTACTATACCTTTCTCAACAATAATTACATGATGGTCAATTTATAAATCAATAATAGCACTTGGGCTTTATTGTAACACTGGCTAGGATTTCTGAAAAAGTCTTGCAACTGCCAAAATTTGCAGTAAAATGTGAAATCAACCTTTTGTATCTGATCTCCCTTTTGAATTTCAGGAACCACATCGTCAGAAGGATCCATTCCATACTCCGTCACATTTTCCAAATTGAACTCGCTTACAATATTCAGTCCTGATCTTTCCGAAAATGGAAAGAACTTCGCTAGAAACAACAGGATTTTGCCACAAAAAACTGTTGCCGTAGTTCGAGAAAGACGTCTCAGAAGATCATTGCAAAGCCTGAGCAAATTGTTCTTACAAGCGGTGAAAAACAGTTCTTCTTTCCATATGTGGACATTCTGCTCAACGAAAGTAAACATAACCTCGCACACATCTAGCGTTAGGGTCTCAAATACATCCCCCAGCAGAAGGACGGGCACTGTGGGCGAACTCAATCCTTGTCGGCATAGCAGTATTGAGAAATCAATGAAATCTTTGAGTACGGCAATGCTGGATTGTTCTTCGAGAAGGTTGAGCAAAAGTTCCCGCAAGATCAGGTCCAAGACTGTTTTCAAATCGATTTCGGTGTTGAAAGATTTCATTTTCTGCTCCAGGAGATCCACTCTCCTAGATTTGAATGATTTTTCGAGCACATCCTGAAATAGTTAAAAAGAACTCAATAATATATTTTTAATTTTTTCATAAACTACACCTTACGATTTGATCACAAAAGTTTGTGGTGGTCAAATCGTAAGGTGTAGTTTATGGAATTACTATTGATCTTCATCAAGTAACGACCGGAATCAATAGGAAAAAAATATATTTCCCAGTTATTATTTTGTGACATTTACCCTGTATTCCATACGTAGTATCTCGAAACTTTCTTCCATTTTGTACAGGTTGGAGACTATTGATATTAATTTTTCAGTTTATTTCATTTAATTATCATATCCCGAGAAGTTTATCTTTCAGATGGAAATTATATGTAAAACACTTTCATTATTTTTGTTTCCATCAAACAAATCACAATTTAGGTTAGTTATTCTTATTCTTCTTTATTTCTGTTGGGTGTTGCTGGCTCCAATTGTCAAAAACATTATCCAATATTTTATGATTAGGAAAGGTTAATTTGTGCACAAGTGGAATACACTAAAAAATCAAATAAGGAATAGATGATGAATGTTCCATAGTAAATTTACGAGCTTAAAATTTTTATTTTGACTGAATATCACTCGCTGATGGATTGTATTCATAATGCATAATTATGAATAAAACTTGGGACTCTGACCTTGATGTTTTGGTTGGACCGATTTCACGAATATAGTCCTGTAATTTTTCATATAATAAATTAAGATTTATGTATTATTTCTTACAACGTTCTAGACATTAACATAACGGACACAGTGTTTTCTCAGTTCGTTACATCACCGCTCTTGATAATGTCCAACCGCAGTCGTGGACGAAACATCAGGCTTGAAAACCTGCTGAACACAGTTCACGAACCTGGAAAATAGCTTTAACATAGTTTCAATTGAAGTTGTACCTTTACTAAATTTTGGTTGGACCGATTTCACGAATATAGTCCTGTAATTTTCCATATAATAAATTAAGATTTATGTATTATTTCGTACAACGTTCTAGACATTAATATAACGGACACAGTGAAAACCTGCCGAACACAGTTCACGAATCTGGAAAATAGCTTTAACATAGTTTCAATTGAAGTTCTCTCTCTCTTCTTTTGAAGTTGAAAAATATTAGCAAGGTGTATTAGCCAGTAAAATGGTACAAATATGCTATACCAGGCGAATCAGAAAAAAAACTTTGTTAACCCTTCAAAAGGTATTCAAAAATGAATCCGATGGTGTTAGAAATAAAAATAATGCAAATATAGATTTATTTTTTACAAAAATTGAAAATCTTAATAAAATAGAGTATTTACACATAGCACGATAAAATCTAGAGTCTTTTTTGTTCAATAAAACAAAAAATTATTTATTTGAAACTCAAAATCCTCATCAAGGCCACATTTTCCTTAGGGACCCTTTCAGTGGATCCAGAACTCATGTTTTGTCTGAAAATGAATGCATACTTATATATTACAATACGTCTAAAATGTATATGGATGGATTGACTGTTTTTGATTTTTACATAACTGACGAACTCTGCCATCATCCGTATCAACTTGGCTTTCGTTTTCTGAAGTTCGTGTGAGTAGGAATGAAACTCAATAGCGCCTCTACCGCCTGTTTTTCAGAATCTGGAAAATATTTGATTTGATTTTTATGATGAAATTAATACAAATTCAACTAGCATACAGTACAATAAACAAAAACATTAATAACAAAAACAGTTTGTGATGAGAACAGTTGATAGCCTTGTAGACATTTTTTTTCTTGGATTGTTTAATGTGTACCTGGAAGAAACAGGCCCTGAAACTGAACTTTGGAGAACACTTCAAATTACAATTTTTTTTATTCATAGCATTTTTCATAAATGAGGTAGCATCTGATTGCATGTTGCATTGATTAGTTGAAATATTGAATTACTTAAGAAATCATGTCTTTTTTCTCTTCAACAACTTTCGATAGAACAAGCAACAAATACCTAAATTATTGGTCTGAAAAATTTGAGGTGGATTAACATTTTTTTTATTTTTGCTTGACTTTCATTATCGAAATAGATCATACGGAAAATAGACGTGGATTTGTTGTTGAATATAATCTAATATGTCATACAGGTTTTTTACTTACTAGTGCAATTTTCGATTGACAAGCGGTCAACCTTTTTGATTGACAAGTGGTCAACCTTTTTGGTTTCCTGCTCATTGAGGGAAATCGAAACTAAACAGTCATCAGATAATCGAAGGGCATCCTTACGTTTGCCTCCAGCGGTGGTTCGTTTGGTAGAACTATTCTCTCCCTGAGTTGGTTCTGGTAATTTTACAGTAGGAATTGCGGTAGATTTCAGTCTTCGTCTCTGGGTTGGACAGTCTGAAAAAGTGTTTATACATGAACAAATTTATTATTATAATGATTTTTCAGGGTGGCTATAAAATACTCCTGATTCCTAGAAACAAACAACGGAAAAAGTAGCTTCATTTTTGAGGAAATGAGATATTAAAATTGCATATAGAACAAGTAATTCGAGAAATCAGGAGTATATCAATTAAAGTGTGGAACCTGTCCTAAAGTATATATTGGTCAAACTGGCAGACATTTAGGAATCGAATCCAGGAAGAGCATACGAGCTATGCAAATAAGAAAACAAATTCAACATATTCAAATCATCTTCTAGAAGAAAATCATATTATTAACGAAAAGTTCGAAATTTCGCACAAAGAAAATAAAGGTTTGAAATCGAATCATTTGGAAGCAATGGAAATTAGTAAACTTAAAAATTGAAACATTCTAATGAATGACCAACTGGATTTGAATAGATCACCTTTATTGAACGTGTTTTCTGTGGAACCAAGAAAGAGTTATTATTGATATAGATGTGAGGTAATGTAAAATATGATAATGTGAGGTAGTCTCAATTATGGTTACCTGTAGTATATAAATATTAGTGTTAGAAGCAACTTGAAGTATTAAAATCACTTGATAAAGCTACTATGTAAGCAAAACATGTTGTGTTTTTCAAATGAAGTTTGTGATCAAATCATGAGGTGTAGTTTATGAAATTCCTAGAAACTAGTGGAAATGAAATTCCCATGTATGTGCCTACAGCATTCAATTCTACTGAACGAAATTTTATAAACATTAAAGACTTATTTTTGCTGTTTTAAAAATTATTGAACATTATAAAAATGTTTTTGGTTTTTTTTTTCGTTTGTTTTACAATATTAAAATAACTATAATTCGTTTGATTCAATTCAATAAGTACACATATAATTGAAATATGAAGGATATTATCGTACTTACCAGGTAAAATGAAAGCATCCTTTGTGAAATGCAAAGAACATACAGTGGCTCGGTTGGATAGTTTTTTGACGATGTTCAAATTTTTAATCCACATCTCATGTCTGTCTACTTTCTCGACGACACCATGCTCGTTTGTAATACGAACAGTAAATTTATTTCCTCCTGGAAACCTATGAAAGGATATGGAAGCACTCCTTCCTTTTTTGGAATGGCATCCTCTAACGCAGCAGTTGGTGTTATTAATGCCTATTTTCGCCATCAGAAAAAAAATCGTTTTTGAAACTAACTGGAAATAATAATTCTGTTCACGTAAATTACATATTTATTGTTATCAGTCATCTAAACTAAACAACGTGGTTGCACATTGTACTGGCTAAACAGTTCGAAATATTTTCAGGTAGAGGTCGTGGTGGGTGGTGAAAAATTGTCCCATAATAACACCTGATTTGTGAGAAAATCAATATCAACATGGAAACTAAAACTCGAGCCAATTTATGGTGGTTGAAGTCCACACATACTGAAGAGAACTTAGTGCCTAAGCTAGATTTAAATCCTTCTACCACTTTGGTCGACCTCCTGGAAAAAGACAACAACAGTAACTGCGACGTAGACGTAGACGTAGGCAGTATTATAGAGGAAATCAATAAAGTAGCAGCCCAAAGTCCTCTTGGTCCTTTTGAGAAAAATGTTGAAGAAAGAAGTATCGACGATCTGATGAAAGAGGCAGAAAAGATTTTCCTTGAGAGTTCCAAGAGCTTCGAACAGCTGAGTCAGAGAAGTAAAACCTCGCAGAATATATCGGATTTGCTGTCCGAGCTCTCCAATGATTCTACTCCTACACCTAAGAGTATTAGCCCACTTCCTATGGATCTAAATCTACAAGATTCTAGTGAAAGTGGTGATGATTACACTGAGGATTTTGTGGAGGAGGTGCAAGTGGATACTAATCCTTCCTCTAGACAGAAATCAAATGATGAAAAGATTCTAGAGAGTGTCAGTAAAGAACACACAGTGAAGTCACAAGAAAAACCCTTGGATGACTTTATTGAGCCAGAGAGTTCGAGTGTTCAGAAAGACAGTTCAAAAGATATGACTAGGTTGGGATCTATGCAATACCTGAAAGGATCTCAACCTGTTGAAAAAAGTGTGGAAAATGAGGATGAAAATAAAAATGCCGAGTACATCACAAACAGCAGAGATAGATTCAATGTGGGCATCGAACAATATGGAGTGGAAAAGAATGATAACTTCAAGTTCGAAAAGGAGCTCTTATTAAAAGATGATTTGATTCAAACGTTGGAGGAAGACAACAGAAACTTGAAATTTGAAATTCAAGAAATCAAGGTATGTACTTCTCAATAAAATTTTCACATTTGCATAATGTTATACTCAAGATATGATAGCTGCATTAATTAGTATTTGAAACTAACTAATACAGTCTATTATAAGATTTTCACTATGAAAGCTTTTCTTGAGAAAGACATTGTATAGCGAAACACATGTTGTGATTTTGTGAAGTTTTTAAAGAGAAAAATCTTACAGAAAACTGCACAAGTTGAGTATGAGCCAGCTCAATGTCTGTAAAGGTATTAAGAAGAAATTAGTTTTCAAAATCTTGTTAAAATAATAAAAAAAATTGCCAAAAAATGATTGAATTTTTAGTGGCAAACCATATATTGAGTGAAGGCTAATGCCATATTTCCATTAAAAAAAGTTTTTAATGAACTTAACAAAGGTGAGGAGTTGCCGCAATGTTTAGTAATTTGACCAAAATTTTTAATTACGTCATTCACATTTTCTCGACCTTCTGTGAAAAGCTTGTATTTTTAAACATCTTGAGCGATCATCAGTATGGCTTTCAGAAACAAAGATCAACAGGCGACCTTCTATCGTATGTCATCCATGCTTGGAATAACGCAATCGAGAAACATGGAGAGTGAAGAGCTGTTGCGCTTGATACTTCTAAAGCCTTTGACCATGTGTGGCATGAGGGTTTGCTCGCCAAACTTCGATGCTATAGCTTGTCGAATCATTTCTGTGTATAGCTCTCCAGCTTCCTGAAAGAACGTTCCCTGCAAGTGGCCATCGATGGATATCTTACGAATACTTTCACCATCAAGGCTGATGTTCCCCGGGAATCCCCATTGTCCCCAACCCTCTTTTCATTATACAGGGTGTAACTAAATAAGTGTAAAACATTCAAGGAGGTGATTACTCATCGAAAAAAAGATAGGATCTGTCATATAACGAAATTTCATTGGAGCATCCCTTGTTAAGATACAGCACCTTAAAGGGGGTACATAAAATTTGTATAACAATTTTTTCCACAAGCACTAAATAAGTTATAATATTAAAATTAACCTGACGTTTTGTATTACCAAAAAGACACTTAGCCAGAAACTTATTTGGTTTACCCCATGGTTGTAAGGGGTGGAAAACGCAACTCCTAAAATTTATTTNTCCCATTTTATTGTTACGGTATATATTCATACATTTATCTATATTTTATCCATTTGACATTCTCTACATTTCACATTATATATTTTTTGTTTACATTTTATACATCATACTTCATATATTTTATTCATTTACGTTTTATATATAATTCATACATTTTACATTTTATATATTCATATTTAGTCATCATCTATCTTTAGTTATTTGGGTTAAGGTTTGAACGTGTCTATAAAATGTAAAATTTTCTTGAGACAAATAAAAATGAAATGAAATATTACCGAAATGCGTCACCCAAACGCACTGTTGCATGAAACTACAAAAGTGAAACTTATAAAGGAGAGACTATCAGACTTAGGAAACCGTTTTGCAAAAACCGAAACTAACTTGGACACCCTGCAGGCATTATGTAGAGAAAGAGCTAAAGGACAACCAATCAAATTCAAATACCCGGAAAATACTATTTGGGAAAACTTCAAACCTCTCTCATAATTTATTATAGACTTTTTTACCACAAATCTTATGTACCTCAATTCTATTATGTGAGCATATGTAAAAATCACTGTAAATATTTAAAAATTATACTCTGGCTGAAGGACTTCGGTCGATGGTCTTTTGGTATTCACCAATGAATGACATTTATAATCGTTATTTAATTTTTTATTATTCTGTAATACAATCAGAAAGGTACATTGTACAGGATTACTCATAAAAAAGCTTAAGCTGTTATTGTCGACTTCCTTAATCTATAGCCGAACTGATTATTGAATGACATATTGTTTTCCTCCAAAAACGCAATCAACCTTTCCTTCAGGATAACCTTGAAAATTTTCCCCAAGACAGGTATTATGGAAATTGGCCGGTAATTATCTGGGCTGTTGGGATTTCCCTTTTTATAAGTGACACCCATTTATGAAAAGGGAAATTTCAACAGCCCAGATAGTTACCAGTCAATTTCCATAATATCTGTCTTAGGAAAATTTTTCGAGGTTATCGACACAGTCCATCTTGATATCCTATTAACAAAACTCGAAAGGTATGGAATTAGAGGAGTTGCCTTGAACCTCCTCTCGTCCTACTTGACAAATCATACCCAGTATGTAAAATCCAAAAACCAGACATCCACGTATCATGCAATCTTTGGGGTCCCACAAGGGTTCGTCTTAGGGCCCCTACTATTTATAATATATCTCAATGGCCTGTTCTCGAATCTGGATCAGAGTGTTACATCCATTTTTTCATAATTAGTGAATCCCACTGAAATACAACGCAGCACATATTCTCAACCAAGCGGAAGAATTATCAAAAAACTGGTTCAATTGTAATTATTTATTCCTTAAAGAATCAAAAACACAGAGTCTTGTTATGAGCACCACTTCCCCATCTGAGGACCACACGTTAAGCTTTTCGGGCTGATACTGGATAACAAACTAAGTTTTGCTCGTCATATTGAAGATCTATCTAAGTTACCTATGCTCTCACATTGAATGTGGATACAGATCATCTAAGAATACAACGAAAAAAGTGATCTCTGTCCTACATTATTCAGACTTACAAAATTAAGATCTGTGAATATTCAACACAGCACTGTTTTTACTCTATAGATGATTATCTGGACCATGTAGTTACATATGCATGTGAATAGGTAATCCTCTTCCTCATTGGGTTTACTATCCTGTTCTTAGGTTTTAACATGTTCATACTTCTTATCTTTAATTATGATATGTACCTTGCGTTATTTGTATGTTCATCATGAGAAGCGTATTTTATACTATTTTATTNATGACTCTTTGATATAAGCTCTATCAAAAACTTCCGAAAGCACTTACTTTATGTGGAACAGACAGTTACCGTTGACAGCAAATTCTATCAATGGCTTACAGTTTTAAAATAAATAATTCAAATATTGTGTATGGATCTGTAAAATATTGTTTCATTGAAAAAATGAAATAAAATCTTCAAAATCATCATTTACTACAGACATTGTTGCCGAATAGACATGAGATCTACATTAAATTTCAATATATCTGTGCCAATACCCTATTAATTTCCAGTATAGTAAATAAATACTGCTTCATAGTATTGAAACATATTTAATTCTCAACTTCTCATATTCTTAAAAGAAACATTTCCTCTCATTTCCTTTTTCACGTTCATATTTCCATATTGTTTGGAATTTCACTTCTAACCACTTCCGCAGCATCGTTCATTTCCAATCCTTCGAGAATATAAACCAAGTTCTCTAATGATGCATCCTCATCGTCTTCAAACCATATCTGTAATAAGTTTCTTGCCTGTTCTTCTCTCGTAGGGTTCTCATTCGTGAAAAAGTCTATTTCGTCTGGTTTGAAACCTGAAAAAAATTACTGAATAACACTTTTGTATCTTTATGAACCTCTATATAATGATCTCTCAAAGTAGACAGTGCCATAATGCTATTGCTCAAAATGTCGACAAATGTCAATTTAGTAAGTAAATTTAAAATTCATCTTTGAAACTTGAATTTTTTATAACTCTCAGCAAACTTTCAAAACCATTTGTTCAATTGTTTAAAGTGACTTAGAGCCGATAAATATGTTGAGATCGGGGTTCCACAAGGTTCATTCGCTGGGCTCGTTTAATTTTTATTCTACATAGATTATATTAATGAACTCGATATACGAGCATTGTCATCAATATACTCGAGTACAAAACTTTTGAAACTTACCCAACTTGACAGCGAGTTTTTCCCAATCAGGAGCAACTTTCCCGCTAAACAAAATCAACTGTGGCAAGGTGATATTCTTACTATCTCGCCGTACAATGGGGTCATCAACGAATTCCTCGGTTTCATTCTGCTTCAAATCCTCCGACGCCGGTTCTTCTTCTGTCAGGATGTTATAAAGTTCGGTGTCGTTTTGGCTTTGACTTTGACTTTCTTGCGAGTTTTCCTTGCCGGGTATTTCGTGGGCAACTTTTTTAACCATCGACTCCAAGTAGACCGACAGAGGACTCAAAATCGTTGCTCCGTACGTAAAAAAGTGCGGGCTCCTTCTGGCCAGTAGTCGCAAAGCCCTCCAACCGAAGTTGCCGTCTTTCAAGAGGTTTTCGTCTCCTTTGGCAGGATTTTCAATTTGCTGTATCGCTTCGGAGAAGTACTCCTCCAGAGAAGGTAAAAAGTCTCGTCCTTTGCAGGCTTCCAGATTATTCGGGCACTGGTTCCATAGTTTCGTTAGTTCTCCGCTGGAACAAAAAAAAATTAGAGGCTTGTTATTCAAAACATTAGTCGTTAAAGGACGTACCTGCCCATGAAAAATTTGCCCTGACTGTGGGCCTCTTTGATTATATCTCCCAGTAAACGTTTCTCGCAATCTTTTTTGCGATCTGAAGTATCTGTTGGAGAGGGCAGAGTCTTTTTGATTTCTGTAACAATGTGTTATAGTCAGAATATTTTTAGACAAATAGGACAAAATCATTTGCAGTTTCAGGAGGATTTTTTTTCAGTTTGGAGTAGTAGAAAGCCAAAAACTATCCTAAAAATTATTCACTCCTAAAAATATAACCCCTTCAATTCAAATAAGATTCTTTTTGGCTGTGATTAAATCAAATAGGTGAATGAATATCATTACGATGTCATCGATGACATAAGCAGATGAAGCTTATTCTGTGACATTAAAAATCGTAATTCATGAATGAATTGTGTGTATTTTCTATAATGTTATCTAATTTCGTACTGAAGAGCCTTGGGGCAAGTGTTTTAAGGCGAAACATCGATGTATACCAGTGAGGATGACAGTGTTCCATGTAAGTGCAATTTGTTACCATTNCATGTGGATAATTTTTCATTAATTGAAACGTTAACGGGTTCATATACACCTCCATAATTAAATTGATAATTATAGGCTCCGTAAACTCTACAATTTGGCAATGTTGATTATTTCTATTGTCCCTATTGGTCAATCGAAAAAGAAGCGGAAATAGGGGCGTGACGTCACCACGCTTCCACATTCGATTTTTAATAATTAATTACGGGAAAACTACGGTACTTAGATAGATGAAACAAAGTGCACTGTTTTTCAATTTATAATTTCTGTTAAGTGAACTATAAACCAAAAATCACGAAGCAAGCCCATTCATGGCTTTTGCACCTGCTCACTCGTCATTACCTGTTTGTGATTTTTTTGCCAAAAAACAACACTGTAATTATGCCTCAGCCAACGTATTCACCAGATTTGGCCTCCTGCGACATTTTACTGTTCCCAATATTGAAGATATCCATAAAAAACGGCGTTTTGCACCGATTGAGGAGATGAAAACCGAATCGCTGAGAGCTCAGGGACATACACTTTCAGAACTGCTTCGAAGATTGGAAAAAACGCTGGCAAAAGTTTATTATAGCTGAGGGGAACTTCTTTGAAGGGAACAAAATAGAAATTGATGAATGAATAAATATTTTTTGAGAAAAATAAAGTCGAACAGACCTCGTACACTAACGGGTTAGGTCGTATTTTTGAAAAGTTGAATGTGAAGCTAGCCTTCAACTTCTTGCTCGCATCAACAAATGCTAGGTAACCCTAGGAAAATAAAGTTGGGGATACATGAAATGAGGTGTGAGGACTGTGACAAAAAAATATATCGGTCAGACCAAGCAAGCCATTAAAATTCGTTTCAAAGAACACATCGGACAATCTGACAAACACGCCTTGCAGAACGACCATAGAATGAAGGAAAATTGTCTGAAATTGTTGAGATCGGTACATAACACTAGATTTTTTGATGCTTTCGAGTCTGAAAATTGCAAAATGTGGCATAAAAACTATGAACAGTGACAAAGACCCCATTCTAAAGAGCCCATTGTTAACCATTTCATAAATCAATCTGTTAAAATCAGCGGGAACTTCCACGAGAAAACTTCTATACGAAAACGTTGATGTGCGTTGTAAAGTGAAAGTGTATCCTGTTAGATGTAAATAGAGACCACTGTTAGAGTTAAAAATACGTTCTCTTCATCTTCTGAAGACGCCAACGCGCGTCGGGAAGAGTATTGCAGTTATAGTGTTTAGGAAAAGTGTTTGTTTTGAATCACCCTCGAACAACAAATGATTTCGATTCCCTCACAAAACATTTTCGGAATCGACACACAACTCAACCGTCCATCATTAAACAGAAGACCTCAACAGCACACTTTTCTAAGTCAGCGGCAGAGAAAGCATAA
>NW_019294763.1:11516-22287 GCF_000500325.1 Leptinotarsa decemlineata | reverse complement strand
ACTATATCGTTTACTTGAACTATACCAAGACATAACACTAGCTAGTGTATTATTATTTAATTTCAATCTGTCGAGTAAATCAATGTATCCTATAGTCATTTGCGACCGGTATATTAGCAAATGAGTAAAACAATGACGTTTTCGTTTCAACTTTTGACCAGTTCTCATTCAAAAATGATAATTAGAAATTTCATTACACGAGGGGGGTATGAAAGGTTTTTGACATAACAAAGATACAGGTAATTTTTTCAGATTTTTTTTTCATTTCATCATAGTCTCCTTTTAACTCTACACACTTCTCCCAGCGATGCTTCCATCTCTGTAACCCGTCCAAATAGTACTCGTCGTTTTTCTCTGCAAAATAATTGTTCACGAAGACTAATGCCTCTTCATTTGACGAAAATATCTGTCCCGTGCGCAATTTTTAGATGAGGGAACATAAAGAAGTCGCTTGGGGCTAGATCTGGTGAGTAAGGCGGATGGTCAAGCAGTTCAAACTGTAATTCGTGGATTTTCGCCATAGCAACCGCTGAGGTGTAAGACGGTGCGTTGTCTTGGTGAAACAGGATTTTCTTTTCCTGCAAATGTCGCCGTTCTTCCGCAAGTTCTGCTTTCAGCTTATCAAGTAATGATGTGTAGTATGCTCCTGTAATGGTTTTGAAGATAATCGATTAAAATAACTGTATGACTATCCCAAAAAATAGTCATCATTACTTTCTCAGCCGGAAAAACTGTTTTTGCTTTTTTGGAGCCGGTTTACCCTTTGCAGTCCACTGTTGGGGCCGTATATTTGTTTCGGGCGTATAATAGTTAATCCAAATTTCATCTACAGTAATTAATCGGGGCCAAAACTCGGATTTATTACGCCTAAATTGCGCCAACAGTGCGTTGGAAATATTCATACGAACACATTTCTGGTCTAACAGTCACTTATATCTAAGTGAGTATGAATTCTATATAAGAATATTGCTTCATGTATTTATTTATTCCACCCTAACAGGCCTGACGGCCTCATTACAAGGATGACTTATAAGAAATATACATGAATATACAAGCACTGGAAATTATATGTGATATGAAACAATATAATATAATATGGGGATGGATTAATATCTAACAACGAGCAGTACTTATTACATCTCACAACAAGAAAAATAAAATAAGAAATAACAGAAAAAACTAATTGCTAAACTGATAAATTCTCAACATGTCTACGGATTAAAGATCTAAATTTTGTGATAGACATATTCCAGTCAATATCTTGCAAGCAATTTATGTCGTTTGCGTATGAGCCGGAAACAAAACGACAATCGACCGTGTGGGTATTCCAAGACGAGCTAAATCCAACAAAATGTGTTCGTGAAAGAAGCACAGCGAAGCAAATGGCCGCCTGTTTCTTCGACCGAATGAGTCATGTGGCTACTGTTCCGCTGAGCAACGTAGAACGATCAATTCCGAGTGGTACAAGACCATTTGTTTGCCGGAAGCCTTCGGAGAAATTCGTAAAACTAACCGCCGAAGATGAATTTTTATCCATCATGACAATGCGAGCTCTCACACATCTCATCAAGCAGGTTAACTTTTGAGCAATCAGAACATCAAACTGATGACCCATCGTCCGTACAGTCCTGATTTGGCACCCAATGACTTCTTTTTGTTCCCGACTATCAAAGGCAAACTGCGTTGTCAACGATTTACGAGCCGAAGAAGCAGTTGAAGCTTTTTAGAACCATGTTTTGGAGGTATCTCAAGAGGAATAGAAAAACTGCTTTGATAAGTGGTTTGAACGAATGCAAAAGTGTATCGATCATCAAGGGGAATATTTCGAAAAACAATAGAGTCATTTTCATTAAAAACTGGNTATATATATATATATATTTCATCCTTTAGCCTATCATGTCGTATATCACTTGGAAGAAGAAAAGGTCGTTAACAATTTCGGAACAATAAATAAATTCCTGAGTCAATAAAAATTTATAATTAGGTACGTATTTTTATTTATGATTTAGGTCGGCGGCTGGTGCCGTTACACCACTTGCATTGGGTTGCTCACTCGGATGCCTCAGTGAGCAGAAAGACTTCAATCTGGTAACCATCAGAAGCTACTGTGAGAGAGTACTGGGTGGTGACCTCTGTGTCGATAATTATGACTCATGTGCAACACCTGCATCTATCCCATTCCATGTGTCACAGTTGTACTAGGTTTTTTTTATCTTGTTCAGTAAATAGTAAACTTTGTTCATTATTTCCATCAACATAACGTAACGATAAACAATTCAACCATGCTAGGGATAACACGTTGAAAAATAAGAACTCGTTAATTCGTAGCTCGCACTCTTGAAGGTTGTTGGTGGTAGGGGGCTGATATTTAGTCTTATTAATCCTAACATTACGCTGAAACTTTTTAGAATTTAACGTAAACAGAAAGGAAATCACGTCCTATAAGTTTCACATTTTTTTTATCGAACCAGAAGGCCACCAAAATAATTCTATATAGATTTACATGAGACAACATTCATGTTGGTCAATGTACTACATAACTATCACCCATAAGTAATTTTTGAAGTGATTATATGTTTGTAGTAATTGCATTAGATTTTTATCGATCTTTTTTGGGTATTTTCACCTTCCATGATTTGAAAAATATGAAAATTGTAATGGAGAACTTTGTACACGTGTAGAAAGGGCATAATTTTTAGTTCACCCCGATAAGTTACTGCGTAAATTATTTTTCTCAAAGAAAAATCTGCCTGAGTCTTCAGAAATGGACAAAATTACGTAATTTTCTTCTTGCTGATTCTTTTTGTTTCTCAAAGTAATTTTGAATTATAATCGTAATACGTAGATATAAAAATGTTCGAGGTGTGTTCAGAAAATAAAGGGAGTTTTTCAATTTCATGGGTTGGAGTCTGATTGTTATTTTTTTTTTTAAGTTTGTATATATGTCCATGAAATGTAATAAAATTTTCTGCTGTATTCATTGCTCACTTTGCTCACGATAGCCAGTAATGTTGAACGTGTTTTTATGAGTTCGGCGATATCGTTTGCTAAAACAAATGGATTGAAGAAATTGTATAAAATTTCGTGTAAAAAATGAAATTAAGTTCAAACACTATGAGCAAAACAAAAGTTTACGAGTGATATAAGCATTTACAAGATGGGCGTGAAGAAGATGAAGATGACGAACGCCCTGCATATCCCAGCGCAGTGCATTAACAATTGATTAAAAAGTGGAAATTTTGATAGAAACAGTTCTGAACGATGGCTGTGTCACAATCAGAATAGTTGCAGACGATTTGCGTGTGGCAATCAGAATAGTTGCAGACGATTTGCGTGTGGCAATCAGAAAAAAGTCCTGATTTGTGGAAAAACAGTTCATGGCTTTTGCACCACCTGCTCACTGAATTTTTGGACAGAAACAATACTATAATGGTGTCCCAGCCTCCATATTCGCCGAACATGGTTCCGTGTGACTTTTTACTATTTCCCAAAATAACGATAACCTCGGTCCGTCGTTTCAAAAGCATGGATGACATTTGAAGTGCATCGTTGAAAGAGCTAAAGGTTATCTCAAAGATTGACTTTGGAGAAGTATTTCGAAGATTGAAAGAATCACTGGCACAATTGCATGACATCTATATCAATCTATATAAACGAATAAAGGAATCTTTTTCAAAGAACGAAAGTTATTATCATTTTTTGAACATACTTTATATTTCCTTTTAAGAAGCACAGATACATTGAATCTGCGTTTGTATAGATAGATAGATATATAATTTATTGGTGTTTTATACATTCATCAGTACTTACACAAGTCAATACATACAAATTAATAAAATTATCATATGTCAGGCATCTATTAATATTTACATAAACAATAGATGCTTACAATTCATAGAACAAGGTTTTTTTATAAAAAATAGTTATATCTTATAANAAAAAATAAAATTGATATTGTCAAATTCTCGTTTTTCCCAAATATCTCAGCAGGCCATGAAAATTCTTCAAGTTTCTAAACGGCATGTGAATAAGCTTTAAAGAACACAACTTTTTCCTAATTTAACCTAAGCTGTATCTCCAACAGGTACTGAGATTCCCATGCTTAGGATCCTTATCTTGGACACACTGTATATGTTATATATGAATTATTCATATATTACTGATATATTTCAATTTAAATCATTTATTTCCTGAAAATGACGAAAAAATGGATAGGAAATAGTCTTACATAAAAGGACAAAACAAAATATATATACAAGAATGAATATGAAAAATATATACATAGTAGCAAATCAAAAAAAAATTGTGATCGACGTAAATTAGTGGGTCCTCTCTAGAAATGAATTTCTCCACAAGGTAGCGAAGTCGTTTTGTCAAAGCCTGTAATTTTATCATTCAATTTCATGATAAGGTTATAAACAATTTTATATCTCTAAAGTCATTTAGAATATAGTTTTTAACGATCCATCACAAAACATCCCTGAACATAATTTTTACCTGAATCGAATTGTATCAATATTTGACTACTTAAGGTGCGTATTCACCAAAAAAGCGAGCACGAGCGAGCATGAGCGAGCATTCATGTATGTTTGCTCGTGTTCGCTCATGTTCGCCCGTGTTGGTTCGACATATTGATGTCTCGTCCACACCAGAGCGAATATCTTCAAGTTCGTCGTCAAGTAGTCGTGGTTGATCCATCTACTTTGTGCGAGCACCTTTTGATGTACCCCCTTCTTCTCGATCTTTTCTGAACGCGAACTAGCATACGTTCGCTCGTGCTCCCTTTTTTGATGAATACGCACCTTTAGAAATTGAAGAGTACAAAGGAGAAAGTTTCCCACATCTTTTACTCTCCGGTTCTATAAAAAATATCCTCGGTGAAAATAAATGCAAGAAAATGATTATAATTATTAGATCAGTTTGAAAAATTGATTTGGCCGGAACACATTGATTTTTAGAGGATCTCAATGAGTAAGAGGTTTTGTAACTTTTTTCTATTGGAACATGATTTGTAGTTTGAAATATAATGCGGACAAAATTATCGGAAAGTATAATAAGAAATTTAACATTCATCAAAAAGAAAACTTCTCATAGCTTATAGGATTATCTGGAATACGGTAGGATATGTGCGTGTTGTTCTAAAATATATTAACCATTTAATAGTTTGCAGTTTTTATTTGATGAGTTCCAAAACTGAAATTTTGTTGACCAAGTTGACATTATTAAGAGGTAGATAACTATGATCAATATATGTTCCCCTCACCTCGGGAATTTTTTTGCACCTACTCTGAACCTCAGTGGTCCTAAGAAAATTTGAATTTCTAATGAGAAGATATCATTATCGGAAAAATGTAATGAAAGTATTTTTTGGATTATAGGTAATTGAGAAATGTATCTTATCGACATTCACGCATTTTGTCATCTGGAACAGAGCGATGACTAAGTTTTCTGAATCAACGAACTGGCAATCTCAATTCCTATCTTCTAAACAATAGTCTTATCTTCACTTTATAGAAACCGCTGTGGAGATATTTTAATTTACATGAGAAGTAACTGTTAACGTTCTTGTATTCATTATTTTTGAGATATCCATGGTCGATTATGTCGAAAACTGATCATCATATAACTTAATTTGAATACTGGGCAAAATGAGGTTACTTACACCATTTTTAATCTCAACATATGTGTTATTCACAAACCATTTATTGGCGAAGTTACCGAGTAGGTGTAAAAAATTGTCATTGTCATTGTTGACATATACAGTGTGTGAAAGCCAAATGGAATAAATTCATTATTTCGGTTACGGTACATATTTTAACAAAATACCGAAACACGTCAAATTTTAATTATAATTTTACATTCTTCAAGGGAAAAAGGCTACCCCTACCTTCAACCCCTCGTCGAATGACAGGTACAACCCCCAATTTTTTTTAAATGGAAAGTATAGGCTTGTGATATATCGTTTGAACGCTCTCTTCATTCTCTATTTAAAAATGTTATCGCTTTCAAGTTTATTGCAACAATTAAGGTAAAATAAATTAAGATCATGTGGTTACCGAAATTCGATGAAATACACTCAAAACTTATTGCAATATACTCAAAACTTATTTCATGTTGAGGTATTGATAATAAGAAAGTAGGTATCCTGTAACAAACTGTAAATAATTTCCGTGGCAACGTTAGTTTAAAACGTCTTGTCAATTTGTTTTGTATGTTATAACATTAGTTGTCATTATTTTAATTTAAGTTTAAAGTTCGTTATCTTCAAGTCCGACAAATGGCTAGATTAACGGAAATGCATAAAATAACAGTTTCAGAAATGATTGGTTACGGAGATAAAACCCGAACACAACAGAAAGTAGCTCGCCTATTTCATGAGAAATTTCCTAATTTAGGGGTAGATAAAAAAAGCAGCAGCTAATGCAATGAGTGATGAACTCAAATTAGATGTGATGCTTGAGTTTGAGGAAAAACCACATACATCAAGTAGACATTGATTCGTTTCTATTTCACCATTTGGCAACATCGGTTATAGCTAATAAAGGACAATGAATCTGTTATCTGCATGAGACAAACAAAGATGACATATTTCAGAGGCGTGCTGTTCCGAGTTCCGAGACATTCTGTGACATATGACATATAATTTGTGCACATAACCTATCTTCCTCTATATAAATAAATAACAAAACAACTGTTGTTTATGTGGCTTGTGAAGGTGGTATTGAACTATAATTTATATTTTGCCTTACCTAATTGTTGATAATTTTCCTTTTTTAAAGTAGAATATCTAGGTACGTATAAATTATTTCAACTTGATATAGGCACTGTTGCCAATATGTGAATTAGAAACAAATCCCTTTGAAAAAAAACCCAACATTTGAAACATCAATTTGAATACTTTTCGAAGTAAATTTGAAAAACTCATGAATTGAACTCAACTTTATTTTGTTCAAACTTGTATTTGCTGTAACAACCCAAATTGAGGAACATTCCCCATTATTACCAAAATTTGCAGCCAAAAATTGGTGACAATTGCAGTGTAGCAAGACGAATCCCCATCTTGTTGAAAATATATTTTTCTGAGCTTCATTATTGGCAATTCATCATCAAGGGGTTCAATATTTTGTCTAAAATTTCTGAATACCTCTAAGATATGAGAGTCCCATTATAAATGAACGGGCTGACAATTCTACCCCTGAAGACACCTGCCCACACACTAAATCCAAATCTTCCTTGACTTCTCTGCTCCACAATAAAATGAGGATTTTGTTGTGCTCAAGTATTAGAATGGTAGCGATTGAAAATGTCGGCACTGCTCACTTAAGCTTCGTCTGTCCAATTACAATTTAACGAAAAATCACGCACATGGTTACAACTTTCCAGGAACCACTGACAAAAAGCTATGCGGTGTTCAAAATCTCCTGGTCTGGTTGATGAACTCGTCTGGTGATACGAGTATTTTCAAATTTCGCGTTGACGTCTTGAGATTATTTTGAACAGCTCCTAAAACGAGTATTTTTCAAACTCCTTATCCCTATTTGATTCATATATTTTTGGCCTTATTTTTCAAATTGACCACAAACTTATGCCGCAAACTTTCGAAAATGTCTCTGAAATAAAAGGTTGTCTTCTCTCTGGATACCTCTCGTGATATAAATTGCTTACTGCCTCTGCATTTTTCCCGGTTTGTATAAAACAGACTATCATATTCCATTTTTCATAATTTTCATACTTCATTGTGAATGTGTACAAAGTCTACATGAAGAAACCGGAAAGCTTTGTATTTCAAAGATAACTGTAGCAAAACATCAAGTGTGCTACATTTTTAGAAAGATAATTTTAAGCTCTATTGAAATGCAGGAATATATAGGGTGTCTCATTAAAAAAAATAGTTTTGTCATAGAAACATAGTTTTGTCATAGATAGAAGAAATTTTTGATCGGAAAAAGTTACAGCAACTTTCTGTTGTAAAAAAATGCTGTAACTCAGAAAAGATTATATATATCGATATGCGGTTTTCACTGGGGGTCATAATATTTGACCCCCAGACACATCCATAAGTTTTCATCTATCTTGTATAAAAAAAAAACAGGAGTTTTCCATTAAAAGTGTCGAATTTTGCCCACTCAGTACACTTAATTTCTGTCCTCCAATTTTTAGTATTATTAGATATGTGAAAGTGACTAAGATAGTGAAGTTTCAAAAGTAGTATCCTGTATATTATATTTATTTCATCATTTATTGTATCATTGGATTTCAATATGTTTTCAAAAAATTCTTACTATCAGTTATATAGAAACTGAAAAACTGTTTTAGATAGGTGTGCTTTATTGGCTCTAATCTCATTTCAGATCTGTCATTCCTGCCAACAGTTATTTCCTTTTCCTGCTCGATTAAAGTACATCAAGCACAGATAACTTTTGACGGAAATGAATGTAATAGGATTGGTGCCAACAAAACACAAGTAATGATTTAGCGAGAACTATTCAATACCGAACTTTTGCAAATTCCTTGTTTATTTAATCGAACATGAATAATTGCATTACAGTCATAAAATTACTCGAATGTTTCAATGGAAAGTGTAGGTAGTTACTCATGGGTGGATTGCGAGTTTCGTAATAATAATTTATATTGGTCTTTCCGTCTAGCATATATGTATTCATATCATGCTTGTGCCTTAATATATTTACGGTCTTACACTGTACGTTTTAGGACCGTGACAGTTAATAGAATCCGTTATTTTTATATTTCGAAAGAATTTCGTTACTAGATATATGATGGAAAATTATATTTTGCATTAATATCAAGTTGCATTCAGAGGACCTGGCATTCACAACATACCTTTACAAGTTCTTGTAACACGAAGAATATCTGCACTTGCTGGAGAAGTGAAGTCAAAAATGTGCAAAAGTGTTCTTTAGGCTAATATTTTTAGTAACGTGTATTGTGAATAGTTAAAGCTATCGGCATGTCAAACGCAAAAAAAAACCAATACAGAGAAATAATGCCGTTGCCAACTAGTCCACGTGGACACGTGGACTGAAGAATTGGCGGTTTGTATTGGATAATTTTTACTAACCGAGTTCATGTTACTTGAAATTTTTATCTGTTCAAAATGTGGCGTCCTTGGACAAGTACTAATAATAATAACGAGTGTGGTAACAACATAGACTTTTTCCTGTGTAGTGATTCCAATAGCGATGGTGAACAATGCGAAAAAGGGATACCAGTGAATAAGATGCGGATACATTTGAAGATTTAAACACAGAGATTATGTTTCAACGTATATAAGAATCTACATCTCAAGTTTGGTTTCGAGGGAAACAAACTATTACAACCAACATCACTCATTGTACGTAATATAGTCAAAAACAAACCTTATGAACGCAAGACGCTATGTGATACAATAATGCGTTTCAGTGACATCATTTGTAATCAGGAGTGAAGCAGTTTCAAATCTCTTGAAACGTGATTGAAAATCAAAATCTATAGACTTTCAACTTGAATTATTTCGCTGAAATTATACCTAGTTCATATGTAATTAGTATACTTTGAACATTCAAAGTCCTATCACTTTGTTTGCACTTCGAAATCTGAGTGGTATAAGGAAAATGTTTCAGATGTTTTTCCCTTTGGGGGCCTATGACAAGTTTTCCCAAGTCTCCGTCCCAAATCTATACTACTTTGTAGAGGTTCCTTGCCGTAGTTGATGTTATTTTCATAAACTTTATCACTTGGAAACCTTGTTTCTCAGTTCGAAAAAGTAAACAATTCTCTGATTTGAAAAAAAAGAATTTTGGACTTCTGGCATTAAATTAAAACACTTTTTCTCCACCAGAGAAACAGGATTTTTTTCTGGTGAAATATATGTTCTAGAGAATAATCGTGTTTCAAGAAATTGAAGTTTTATTTTTTTACTGTTGACGTTACTTCAATTTCTCAGTTTCGAATAATTTTTGGAAAATAGTTCATTCATTCACTCATTCATGTAATCTTTGATTTCAAATATGTACAAGTTTTTCGTTTTTACACTACATTCGTATGGTTCTTCATTGAAAATGTAGATGGCATCTGTAACAGGTATACAACTACCAGCAGCAAAAAACGGGTATTTCTGGTTGCATACAAACAGTGCGGTGCTAAATATATTTTTTAGAACGCACACATCTTGAATTTTATAAGAGACCTCTTCCTTTGGGAAATGATTCATTCATTCAGTCATTCATCTAATCTCTGATTTCAAATATGTACAAGATTTTCGTTTTTACTCCACAACATTTGTATGGTTCTTCATTGAAAATGAAGATGGCACCTGTAACAGGTATACAACTTCTAACAGCAAGAAACGAGTATTTCTGGTTGCATACAAACAGTGCAGTACTGAATATATTTTGTAGAACGCACACATCTTCAAATTTATAAAATACTTCTTGATGTATTGATCATTTTTCGGGAATTATGTTGTAGGTATAATATGAGAAATGCGTTTTAATTTTTTTTTATATAGATTGAGTCATGACAATTATTCGACAAATATTGGAACAGTTCAACATTTAAGTTCTATTGAGAATTTTACTAAGGTGGCTGTGCTTGATAATTAGTCAACAGAGCTACCCCTTATTGAAAAAAGTGTGAGCACGACAATTATTTTCTTTTCACGGCAATTTCTCGACAATTATTCGACAATAAAAAAATTAATATTTTTACTTCAAGATTTTTTGCTAGCTTCATAGAGGTGTGGTTTTTCGCTGAAGGCAAATTTTCTTACAAG
>NW_019294762.1:3287-18107 GCF_000500325.1 Leptinotarsa decemlineata | reverse complement strand
CATATTCTCTCCCTATTATCTGGCCAGTTGTAGAGCCGAAGCTCTAGATGTATGCATTTGCTCGCCCTTCCGATAATGTTTTTGTGAAAGATTTAGCCGCCTACCAATTCATCATTTCAGAAGTCTATTTTTTTAAAAATAAAACACAAGCACTACAGAAAAATCATTGATGTGTTCTAAAAACGGTGTCTGTGCGAATCACGTTGGCTATAATAATAAATAATTATATTTTCATCGAGTAGATGACAATTGCAACGGCAAGTGCATTCATAGCAAGGAGAGCTCGGGAGCTGGAACTATCAAAAAAATATACCAGGATATACAAGGAATTCGGCGAATTTTACAGAAAATTCCCCTAAATAAGCGACAGCAGGAATATTTGTTAATTGTACGTGACAATTCCGGTTTTTTAATTCCTTTAGAAATAACAAGTTTAAGAACAGTAACTGCAACCAAACTGCAGTTTGTTATTTTAACAGGAAAGTAATAATGTAACGAAAACCGGAATACACTTTTTCTACACCTGTACTCTAACAATACACTTATATGACCATAATCTGTTTCATAATGATATCCATTATGATACAGATTTTTCATAACGATACAGATTATCAACCAATAGAAACCCATAATTTTTCAATCAAGAATCCTGTTCCTTTGTTTGTCCTAGATTCTAACCTAAGTAACTAATTGCTTTATTTGTCAAAATCAGTTTTCATATTACCTACCTATATTATTAAAATGTCTGAAAACAGCGATATAGAAGGAATACCATCGACTCCAATATTTTTAAAAGATCAGATTAATTACAGTTGTTATATTCAATATAAATATAATTAGAATCTTTATAGTTTTCATATATCCATGATAATACCATTAAGTTTGTGTTTTTTTAAAAAAATATGAGTTAATTACTGTAAATGTGTTCAATACAAATATAATATTTATAGTTTTTCATTATTCATCGGGTTTAGAAAAAATAGCGTATGCAACTCTCATGTAATGGTTATTAATACACTCGCATATACCATACAAAACTCGCCTTCGGCTCGTTTCGTATCCCGGTTAGTGCTCGTGTCTTAATAACTATCATTACATGATCGTTGCATAATATACTATTACTATTTACAGAATCGTTACACTGATTTAATTGGAATGTTCCAGTTATTTCAATGAACTACGTTACATTTACCGGAGCTGTAATTTCGATTTAACAGAAATTTCCTGTTTTTACAAGAATTTCCAGTAGTTAACCCTTAACTGAAACAGGAATTACTTTACTTATACCGGAACTCTGGTGTCGATTCAACAGGAATTTTCCGTTGAATTACAGAACTTTCGTTTATACATTACAGTACTAGTTAGTTGTATTCGAAGCTTATAACCCGAGCTTTTACAGGAATTTCCTGTAGTTACCCAGTATTCAACTGGAATTTCTTGTATTCTATATTTAATTTCCTGTGTATCTTTGACAGTAATTTCCATCTGTTTTTGACATTTTTTTCCATGGAATTTCACTAGAAGTTTCCAGTTAGTTCTACCGTGGAGCATTGTTGTAATTTATGGCACTTCCTGTCAATTAATTGCTATTTTGTTATATTTGTAACACATTCTGTCTTCTGCTCATAGAGCGAATATGTTTTTTGAATTTGGGAGAATTTTCCATATATTTATTATACAGTATCTTAACATTATTTCAATGAATCATAGAAACATTCTTTGAATATCAGTATTGAGAGACTCCATAATAAATATAAAGAAACATTTTTCCTGATTCCGGACACATATTAGCGAATTCCATTCCGGAATTACTGTCTACAAACGCTCTTATTTTGTTCTAGGGGAAGTCAACCACTAATAAAATTTTCCCTTTGAATAACAGCGAACTTCTTACGGCTGTGAAAAATAGGTACCTCATAGGTTTATATGGTTCGCTCTTCTTTAAGAAACTAAAATTATTTTCAGTTGCTCGCTACTTCTAGGGGTGCCGTCTAGTATATTGAGACAGACTATGTAAAATACACATTAAACGGAGTATGCACTTCTAATATAGGTCGGGTATAAAACATGTGAAATTTAGAATGTTCAAGTTTACATTTGTTTATTGAAAAAACAATGTTTTTTTTCATAATAAATGTTTCATAATAAATAGTTATTTCACTTCGTTATAATGTGGACAATGTGAAGTTATAAACATGATAAAAAGACAGTCATTCTCACAACAAATAAAAAATATTTTCTGCAAGCTTTAGCAACTCCTTCAAATGATGTTGGGCTGTTGCTTAACGATTACTTCAATGAACATTGTTTTAGTGACAGACACTTCATAGTCAAACAATACGTAATAATGAAATTCACTTACTTCTGAATATTTCAATGTAATTGGCCAAACCCCATCCTCTTAGGTAGCCGGCGACATTATAGGCGCTGGCTTCTGCTTCCATCGAATCTGTCACTTCACTAATTACTGTATAATTTATCTCTTCCCCATCTTGGATTTGATCTAAGTCTAATACACTAGGAACCAAATAGTATACATATTCAGAATTTGCAGCTCTTGACATAATTATTTTTCTAATAAGTTTCACAATCACTCCACTTGCCACTCATCACATATGCATATCCAATAACCAACACGAATGACGGCTTCCGCGTCGGCACGTACTGCCCCAGAGTACCGGATTGAATTGTGGGATTCACGCGAATTCTGTTAAAATCTACGTTCTGAACTGTTAGAACAGTGGCGTGGATCGTAGAGATAACAGGAATATAATATTACATGTATTAATATACTGTTAGTTGAACAAGATTTATTCCGGTAGAATAATCTAAATTTATTTAAGGAAACCAAGCATTCTTGTTGAATTTAATGTATCCATTCTGTTAGTCGTACATATTGTGTTGGGTTATATTCACAAAAATATTATATTTCACTAGATATTCCTGTGACATTCACGGTGTTTTTTTCCGGTTGCACGTATGGTTCTGATTAATGTATGTTTTACAGTCGTGGCTTGTAAACATAGCAAAATATTATTCTAGATATACAGGAAATATTCCTGATTAATTAAAAGTATCTCATTACTGCTATATTTACCGTTTTTCCTGTTCATAAGACTCAAGTCACTTTAACCGGAATCGGCTTGTTAGATTGCAAGTACAGATTGTTATCAGAACGTTTTTTTCTGTTATGGTAACAATAGTTGCGTTTAAACAACAGGAATTAATTTAACCGGAAATTCCCAGGATTCGTTTTTTTTTAGGGTAAATTCCCTGTTTTGGCTTTCTACTTCTACATTCCGATACATAAAATGTGGGAATCTTCCAATGAAAGGAAGGAAGCAATCAGTTTCTAAAATGTAACTCTATTTTATATGAAGATGTGTGAATCATGCAAAGGAGTACCTCTCTCAGACACAAACTGAAAGAAAAAAGCCCTTTCGAAACAGCTACTTCCATATATGATCATTGAATTACACGAAAGAAAAATACTTTAAAAAATACTTCCATATGAACATTGCATTATGCAAAAAAAAACTTTTTTTTTTCTATTTCTTCCTTTCTTTAGAAGATTTCCACATTTTTTTGTACCAAGATGAAGAAGTAGAAAGCCAAAACATTTCTTTTCTAAAAATCAACCCTTTCAATCCGAATATCAAATGCTAATGTACATATATAGGGTTTATTTCCGACAAGAGTAGGATGAAATAAACATGCTCCTTTATTGATGATGAGGATAGTTGATGTGAAGATTGTTTCCTGTGTTATCCCAAATCCTTCCAAAGGTAACTGATCAGCCAAGTGAATGAATTTGACATTTCACGCTGTACTTGTCAGAAAGTAAACTAAAATATGTCAATAATGAAAATATTGTTCGAGATGTTTTCATTGAATAAATTGATGGCTGTAGCCGTTACTACGTGGTAGGAAATCATAATGAAGAAGAAAGAATTGAAACGTTCTATGTTTTTTACCACTTTTATAAATGAAAGTGTTAAAAAACATAGGAAGTTTCAATTCACTTCTCTTCATTATGTTTTCATTTCATAGTTTTCCCTGGAAAATATAAGAAAACCGCGAATCGTGATCCAATTACGAAATGCAAAGTTCAAAAACTCGAGCATGTGCACTAAATAGACACCGATGGCTAAAAGCTGATGTCCACTGAAAACACGCGTCGCTTAGTTGTTGCTGGCACATTGTTATCCTCGGTCGTCCTGAAAAAGGTGGATAAGGCGCGAAAGTTACCCAACGACATGTTCTGAATCTATGGAAATTGTCTCGTATATAACTTAGTTTTCCTGGGTGAGTTTATATGTAGGCATTGCATGATAATTTACTGATTCACTGATCTGTATGTTGGCGGTCATCCTGTAACTGAATTCAAAAAAGATTGTGTTATGGTTTTTTATACGAATGATATAGAAAAATGAACCTACTCTAATATTCATGAAAAATTTCCCTCTTACAAATTTTTCTCAATATTTGCACTCAATCGTGCAAGATCATTAATGATAAAATATCTTTTTTGCTATTGTTAATCGCCAGACTGGTGTGAAATAATTTCTAACAGACAGAAAATCCAAAACCAAAAAAATTTGCTCCTATTTTCCCAAGAAAAATGATTGATGTACTCTTGTCAGTCATTGTGTATATCGTTTTCAGTCTGGAAAGTAATAAACCCATTTGATATTTCAGGTTGTTTGAATAAATCTACTTGATTAGTGGAGGTTGAAATTGCATATGAATTTCATTGTTGGATCCTAAGGTTGGACTGTCATTTACCCTTCAGAAAAAATATTTTTTTCCATTCTTTGTAGAAAATGGGTCCAAGAACCGTTTTTCACTACCACTATCATCAAAATACTCACCATTTGTGATAAATCCTCTCTTTCACATGTCAATGAAATACTAGCTTTCAAAATATTGAATATTCGATTCGAATTTTTTTATCAAAGTTTATATTATAATTGACTTTTCCATTTTGATTCTGCAATCCTACTGGTCATGGTATAGTGGTATTATACACGTAAAGGGGTAAATAGGATTCATTTTTATGGTGACTTCTTGATAGGTACGAAGTACACCAGTTAAGAGTTATTTTTCATTTCATAGCGATAAGGCTCTTGCAGCAAAATTCCATGATTATTACAGTTAAAGTGCACCACACTAGAGACAAAGCCTCAAGGAGATATAGAATCGAATCAAAAAGAACACTGCGAGGTTCTATAAAAATTTGAAAAATTATGTCACGCAAGTGAAAAAAAAGTCGATTTTTGTTACCAGTTACTACACTACCACACCGTGAGCGGAAATGGAGATCTTTTTACACCTACCTCCTCGTCACATTTTTCTGAAGAGAGGCCAGATGGACTGCATACAGACGTGTGCACATTGCAAATCGCACAAATCAATCAATTGAAGAGTGTAACAGACTGTCAATTGACACTGGAAATCACAGCACTCTGGAAATGACCTCTGACTTTATGCCTCCAATTGTCAACAACGAATTGCCTTATAAAGTACTCATCACGAGTAGAGCGGACTGGATCCTCTGGAGGAAGGAAATATCAAGAGCAGATTAACGGAAAAACATATTTTTTTTAACAGATAGGTGTTGGTACTCAGAGGGATCAAAAATACCTTCCGGTTCTGGTGCAGGTGTTTTCAGTCGCAGATCCAGGACAGATATATCAACTTGCCTAGGAACCTATGCGACTGTATTTCAACTGAAAATTTACGCTATTGAATCGTGTAGAGATTGAAAGAATCCAACCTAATACACAATTCAATAAAAATATTATCGGACAGTCGAGTGGCGTTGGAAGCTCTTGGCTCCTACCGAGCAACGTCTACATTGGTAGCAAATTGCCAAAAACGACTCTCTTCAATTGGAAGATTGGAAGATTGGAAGATTGGAAGATTGGAAGAAGATTGTCTCTGGTATGGATTCCTGGCCATACTGGCCTGGAAGGCAATGAGACTGCTGACTCCTTTGCAAAGGAGGGTGCTGCAAGCAACTTCATTGGACCAGAACCTGTCATTTGCATAGCTTTAGGCTTTGCCAAACAAACATTGAACACTCGGATAGCAAGAAGATTTATGGACTTCTGGCAGAATATTCCAGGATTGGCTCACTCCACGGCGTTTATTTATCCTTAGATGTTTGATATCAAACAGTCGTTGGACTACCATGTCCAACTACGATGTCTAACAGTTCTTTTTACAGGTCACTGTCATTTGAATCATCATATGCAGAGACTGGGCCTGTCGGAAGACATTGTGTGTCACCTCTGTTTGGAAAATGATGAAACAGCAGAGCACATACTTCATACCGGCCACGGTGGGGACCGAATCAGGTTTTTAGAGTTCGGCAGATCCGTACTCTCACCATCTGACCTGAAACACCACTCACCATACAAACTAATCGGCTTCGTTATGAAGCTGAGTTTATTTGGTGTGAGTGTGAATCGGTGTGAGCCACAATAAACCCTTGCGGGTTACGGTAAAGGGTTGAATAGACCCACTTACTTCGGACCTGAATCAACCTAACATAAGAGTATCAAGAAACTGATTATTGAAATTTCTGAAGAATAATGACAATATTTTCGAGAGAAATATAGTCATTCCAATAACCTGCTCAATTTTGATGAGTTTGTATCCGATCCAACGCTGAAGAAAAAACCATGATTACTGTATTTTGACAAGAGTAATATAATCTCAGAGGTGAATTTTAAAATCAGTGAAATCACTGATTTTTTCGTGTATGGAACCTAATGGAATGTTACTAACAGTTACTGGTAGTTATGATTCCAATTTCACGTTGATGAAATTATGTTATCCTCACATCGTTTCGCTCTGCAGCAAAGGGCGTTAGAATATCTCTGCCGGGTGGAGATACCCGAATCTTAAGAGAAAATATACATTGAAGGAACAACCCCAGAGGATCGATGGAATGAGCTTATCGATTCTGTCAATTATACAGCTCTTGATTTGAATCTACAGAAGAGATGGGAGTTGACCAAACGAAACCATCCTCTGTAACATTGGATCAACAGTTTGAGTTTCGCAGTTTTCCAATTTCTGAACAGATCTAGGAGTGCAGCCAGGAAGTGACTTGATATCCCCTCAAGAGCAGGCTGCCTCATAATCTGCCTGGCACCAAATTGTCGAGCAGTAGGAGCAGAATCTGTATCAGAAGATGAAACAATCTCCTCTTGAGATTCACTCAAACCAGAGGCAAAAAAACTCCTGCAGAGCTGAATCTAACATATCGTTACGATTAACTGCGTACAGATGGGTAGGCTGCATCAAGGTGGAAATCTTGCACCTTGACCAGTTGACATAAAATATCACACACCGAATGTAGTTATGGGCTTCGTTATGGAGCTGGATTTATCTGGTCGTAATGAATAGGTGTAAGTCACAGTAACTCTATGAAGTACATAAGGTTGAAGAATCTCAACTGGCAGTTCATTCAACAGAAAACTCCTTGATTTTGTCGGTATAGTCAAGTTCACGAAGTGGTTATAGTTGTACAACTGCACTCACAAATATCGTTGATGATCAGGGCTACCGATCGAAGAATGTGTACAAAATTAGTTGCACTTGACTCTGAATCATGCACTATTGAATGTTATTTCAGGTTACTTGTGTTCATCAGAAGATGCTTCAAAGCTACTCCAAATCACTCGAAATTTGTCTTATGAGAATCTATCTGCTGGGGTCCAATAGGAATTTTGGGCTTTCGGCTATTCAGTTTATATATTATAGGTAGGTGAATGATTTTTAAAACGGAGTATACACCTTTATTCTTCTAGTCCTTCCTAATTGAAGAGGTTAATCAAGCATATGATGGACACTGTAACGTAGTTGACATGACGAAATATCTCTGTCCCTTTGTCGTTATTCACACATATTCTATTCGGATGTTCTCTGAATACTGGAACAGTTCTTCATTACATGTTGGTCCATTCTTGAAGGTTTTTTCCAATTCCTTGATCATCATCGTCTTCAAACTGAAGAAACATATTCTCTCCCTACTTAATTCTTACCATTGCTTGCAATATTCATTTTTATTCTTCAGAATAGTATTTGTGATATTACTGTCTTTGGGTTCGTCTCATTTTCTGATCTGATCCCGCAACTTTCTGAACAATTTTTCATGGTTTCAACCATAGTGGAAACGAGAGCTGTTAACCTTTCAGTTATGGTCGCGGATGTATGTCTCAGATACTCGACTTAAACTGATGAAAACTGTTTATTCATTGGACTCGAGGATGATAGTAAACAACGATTGATTGCAATTATTTTATTATAACATGTAATGTTCAAAATGAAAGTTATTCTTAAAATTAAAATGAGTAATATTTATGACATAAAATTAATGAAAACTTCAAGAATTGTAAATCAGTAAATGGATACCTTTCAATCTTCCTGTCTTTTTTTCTTAGTAGCACCTGCACAACCATCTCGACAAACGTTGCTAGAATGTTGGAGACGGGGATGTGTCCCGCAGGAGGAACATTGAAATTTTGTTAATCTGGTACGCTTCTCTCTCTGATATGGTACACAACATTCACGCTTTGGGTCATTATTTTGAAAATCTGGTTGCTGCAAATTTTCTTGAGGATCACTATTTCTCTTAGCCGGGTTGATATCATATGCGGCAGACCAGTGCTAGAATTACTACGTCTTCGCAGGTGTTCTCACACGAACTCATTACGAAGGGTCCGTAAGAAATGCCGCCGCTTTCCAGTTTGACATCCATTCCCAACATTGATAACTTGAGAATTGATTCCTCCTACATTGTGCATGCTAAAGAATATTACCACTGGCCAACGTCTAGTGTTCCGGGCTACATTGCATGAGGAACACAATTTACCTACCTCATCGACTCCTCCTTTAGTTTCATTATAAAACGTAATGATCTCAGGTTTCATTTTATCTCGAGTAGATTCATCAATTTCATCATCGAAATGTGAACTTGAGATGAGTACAACATGTTTGGTTTTATTAGGAATGTTGGGTATTATTGTTCCTTCTTCTCTGAAACCAAACATACTGGATGGTACAAGACGGTATCTCAGGACTTTCAACTGGTTTGGAATTTGCCATTTGTTCTATTTCAATGTTTCTACAATGGGCAACTTATGGTTTGTAGATGAATCTTGCAGAAGTGAAACATCAGAACCAATCCATAGTCACGTTTCGTCCAGTGTTGTGTATGGGTGATATCATCCTTTTCACCACATCAATGCTTTTATTGCTCATGGAATATGGTTCATCTGGTTGTATTCCGGCATAAATTTCCATATTACTAGTATAATATGTTTTGGCATCAACGAGGGCAAAAATCGTTGGCCGGTTTTGATGGTATATATTGAATGAAGTTGCATCTGCCGCGAAAAGCTTCAAGATTTTCATCAATTGTCACATTGGCTCCTAGTGAATAATACTTTGTACTGTTGGTTACGAACATTTCCAATATTTCTCTTATATGAGCTAAACGATCATTTTTTTTCTCCCATCTCTGGTCTCTCGATTATTGAACCTTATAGAACTGAATGGAAACCTGAAGCGCATCAATCCCATGGTCAATCTTGAAATTTCGACACCGTTTCCTTCTGTATCCCACAGCTCCTCTGAATTCAATCGACCGCCTTTATACAGTCCAGCCAAATAAAGCAGGCCTATAAATGCTTTGATTTCAGTGAGATCAGTAGCACGCGCGTCTCTATCTCTGCTGAAATTTACTTATATACTCATTATATGCTGATTGGTATAGGTCACTATCAAGTTCAGAATGGTGTCATCGAATAGACGTGGCCATATTTCAAGGCATCCCCTTGCTTGACGAACATTACCAATAACTCCTGGTAGGCGTACAAGAATATCTTGCTTCTCTAACCTTGTTCTTTTGTTGAAGGGTGTCTTTTTCCAAACGTAATTGTCGGTAATTTTTCCATTTTTCTTTCTGAGAGCTATATAACAATTTTCATTTTCGTTATGTGACGCTATACATGCGTCCGAATCTTTTTGTTCACCATCCGAACTTCCATCTCTTCTTTCTATGTGTTCAGAAGAGTCTGTATTATTTGCTTCATTTAAGACCTCGCCAACTGGATCATCATCGTCTTCAAGAAAGAGCCTTTGCAGCTCTAATACATCTGCTTCATTATCAAACTTATACACTCTTTTGGATGCCATAATTCACTGTAATAATAAAAAACTATGATAAGTTACAAACATATTTTAGCTCAGACAATTGTGGCCGCGGGTATTTCTCAGATAGAAGTGACTCTTTATGTATTGTTTCTTAGTCCAAGAGAAAATTATTCAAATATATTGTTGGTAAAACATAAAGTATTGCTTTCACGTTGATAAAACAAGTATATAATCGGATTATCGAAACTTACATTATTGATCTCGGGGTATCTCTCAGACACAAATAGCACTTTTCAGCTGAACCGTTCACTGCGACGAGTTCTTACCAATACTAACTTTTTCCAGTTTGTGAGACGAAGGTAGAAGGAAGACGACGGCACAATCCCACTACTCAGCAGATTCACAACCAATGCACTAAAGAATTGCCGGCATGTATCTGTCAGATACGCGCGACTACTGGAAGGTTAATATGGGATTGAATAGATCGTCAATACCCTTACCTTCAAATAGTGCATCTTATAGAATTCATGGCATGTTTTCAAATAGTTTATTTGATATGAAATGTAGGTTAGAAAGAATTGACGATGACGATGGGATTATTTCATATACTGTAGAATCCATCGTCCGGACATACTATGTCGTACTAACCATACGACGCACAAAACGGATTGATTTTGTGGTAGTAAATTGTACATTAGTTCATTATTCTTTCATTTCGCTGTTCGGATTGCTGATCGATAGGTGAATAAAACATTTTATAGGAATCACATATGCTTTATTTTAATAGTTCTTAAATATCCTAATGCACAAACATATGTACTGTAATACAAAGAGATAAAATACATACGCAATGCACGAAAAAACTGTGTTACTTACGTGGAAAGTCTATTATTTGAGTTTGTTTTTGATAAATTTTTGTGCGGTAGTAAGTAGTAATAGTAGTAATATATGTTAGTAGTACCTATCAATATAGGTATCTGAGAAGAGGGAGTGCGCCGAGGTATTGGTGCGTAGATTGTGTGAACAAAACATTGCGCGACGTTTTAACCGGATGTATTATCATGAAAAACGGTAGCTATAAGCAGTTGGTCGCTTAAACCGGAGTCGCACTAAACGGTATATTTTCTCAATAACTAAATATGAAACTGAACTTGAGTTAACATTATCGTCGCTGTAAATGGATAGTCGTTATAAGCGGAGTCGTTATATATGAATTCTACTGTATGTGTGACTGATGACTTGTTTATTTTATGGTGATTTATGAGCACTTCAATGAAATTGATGAAAACACTTTTGTCTAATTTCCACTAATTAATTTTATGTATATGACTGGTTTCGGGTTTAACCCCATAATCAAGTATAAAACTGAAATACAAAATTTGAAAACTCAGTTATTTCGGAAGTTTTTAGCTAAGATAGAAAGACAGGTTATAAACGAAACAGGGTGCCAACTATAAAATTCAACACTAAAGATTATAGGGGGTGTTAAACTCATAATCGAGTTGCTCGTTTAGGGGTATATATCTCAGGTTTTTAATTGATTTCCATGCTTTTCAGAAAATACATTTTTCCCTTTATTACATATGTGTAGAATTTTCAATTATCTTGTGTTTTAACTCTTGAAGATGTTCATACATTGCAATTTTTTTGTCCAAACAGACGAACTCACGGAGCCTTACGTTAAAATTCCACCCAGTTGGCCGGTATATACTGCAGAGCATTCGCCACACTCTATTCTATATATATCTGATTTTTTTCATTCTATCTCGTTCGGGTTTTGCATTAAACAGAGTTCTACCTAAATTATTATTACTTATGAAAGCTGTTGTTATTTAATATTTAGAGAAGTAATTTTGAAATACAAAATACAACAGCTTTCATAAGTAATAATAATTTAGGCAAAACTCTGTTTGATGCAAAACACAAACGAGATGATGAAAAAATGAGGTGTGCATAGAATAGGGTGTGACGAAAGCTCTGCAGTATATACAGGCCAAACCGGTAGAAATTTTGACGTGAGGCTCCGTGAACACGTCTGTTTGAACAAAAAATCCTCAATGGGAAAATAGGAGCGAATTTTTTTGGTTTTGGATTTTCTGTCTGTTAGAAATTATTTCACACCATTCTGGCGATTAACAATGGCAAAAAAGATATTTTATCATTAATGATAAAATATCTTTTGAACACGTCCGTTTGAACAAAAAATCCTCAATGTACGAACGTCTTCAAGAATGAAAACATAAGATTAGTAAAGATAACCTCAAAATCCATATGTGATGAAACAAAAAAATTAATTAATTGGAAGCCATAGAAATTAACAAATCAATTAAAAACCTGAAATATGCACCCCTAAACGAGCAACTCTATTTATGTAGGTCTCCACTCTTGAATTTATAAGTTCTACAACCTCTATAATCTTCGAAGTTAAACTTTATAGTTGCCACCCTGGTTCATTCAACTACCTGTATTTCTATATTGCCTAAAAACTCCCCATATAAGCCAGTTTTTAAATTTCACATTTCACTTCAATACTTGATGATGGGGTTATATCCGAAACCGGTCGTATAAAGGAAATTAACTGGTGAAAATTAGACAAAACTGTTATTAAAGAATATTACTGGAGATTTTTCCCAACACCAAACAGTTATTTTAACACCTCGACATGTGTTCCGATCACCAAGTGATCATCTTCAAGAGGAAGATAGAACTAAAGTTTTCAGTTTAGTCTTTCTCTTGAAGATGATCACTTGGTGAAGAAAACTTTGGATAGTGGCGAAATGGCAACAAACTGATATCGGAGAGTATCTTGTATTACATCGAATGTTTCTGTTGTCAATCAACAACATTGACATAATTTCATATTTCAAAACTTCTTTGACATCTGTCGAAGAAGTAAAGAAATAAGCTATCAAAAAAGGAATAACTGCGTATATATTCGAATTTTTTATCCATTTCTGAAGACGGAGGCAGATTTTGGCCTCCGAAACGTAAAAGATAAGTATTATTTCCTAATAATTTTTTTGATAGGCAAAATTGTTAAATACGAGAAGTTACTGATAAATAAAAGATTTTTCTCTGTGAAAAATACTTTGATTTTTACGCAGTAACTTATCGGGGTGAACTAAAAAGTTTGCCCTTCTACACTTGTATAAAGTTCTCCATTATAATTTTTATACTTAAGTGTATTATTGTCAACAATATTCACCTTAAAGTTCTTCGAATTATTTTGTGTCATGGCTGCAAGATTGAGCGTAATTCATAAATTTTATATGAATCATGTAAATTGGCGGGATGAATAAACTTTATTATTATTATTATTATTTGGCCTCCATTTGTGCTTACCCCAATTTTGGACTTACTGTAAGGTAGGAGTGAAAATTTTTATCATCTTGGATTGGTTTGATTTTGTTTCTTTCATTCAGGTGGATATAAAACGCGACTACCTAGGTAGACGTGTGATAAATCTATTGTCCAAGCTAGAGGAAGCAAACCCAAATTCTGAAAATTGATTCATTACGCATTCAAAAAATATACTTCAATGTGGGATTTGAAAGTTCACAAAATTGTGACACGTGGTTCACTATACGAAAGCATCTTCATGCATACGTTATAATGGATTTTCTACCATATGATTGGCTTATTGTTTTGTTTTTCAAGCGATCGCTACTTATGTCATCGTTGAATTGTTAATGCCTTTATGATTATTGTAAAGAATAAAGATAATGAACAGAAGACGCAATGCTCTATTCACTTATTCATAGATTCATAACGAACCATAATGTCAGAACGAATCGAGAAAGATTCTGTAGGGAATGAACCAAGCTTGCATACAGGATGGTTTTATGCGCCATTCGAATGATTTATTTCATAACGGGGTGTCTTGAACCTGGATGATAGAAACATAACTTTGGTTTTCCTTGTAAAATATGCATAGGTTAGAAATTTTTTTCTGGTTGAATTAATCTGGAATTCACTTGCCACTATTTACTGAAAATAATATCCAAATTATGCTGAAAGTACGGAAGTTATTCAAGATCAACAATTTTGAACAATCCGAAGTAATAGTAACAATTTCACGAGAATATTCGATACTGAACTGTCTATCGTTCGACTGGAAATCTCCTGTTTCAGAATCGAAATGGAGAACTCAGACGTACTTACCGTAAGTTTGTTTGAATTCCAGTCAGATGGTAACTGCACGTATGGAATAAAAAAGCAGCCTCGTAATACACCGAACAAAAAATTAATTGAGTCGGATCTCCAATTACCAGCATTTTGCTTAACTACTTTGTGACGGAAAATATGTTTCAGTTTGATTGGAACGACACGGGCTTGATTAAACTGACACTGAACAAATCGACGATAATATTACTTGTATCGAATATCACGCTATCCTGAACCGTTCTCTGTACCATGTGAAAAATAAAAAAGTTGATCGGGTTTTTTAATCAAAATAAATGGTAAGGTGGTTGATATTCATAGGATTATTTGAATAAATTGAAAGGGTAATATTTTTAGAAGTGATTAACTTTTGGGAAAAAAAGTTTTTGGCTTTCTATAACAAATTCAAATTCTTTATTGGTGCTAGGATACAGGAGTGTTCACATAAGTAATTTCAAGTTGTTCATAAAACAATTACAAAAATAATAGGTA
>NW_019294761.1:0-22300 GCF_000500325.1 Leptinotarsa decemlineata | reverse complement strand
CAGAGTTGTCAATTAGCACTGATTCCCTCATAAATAATTCTACTAACGCTGAAATGTCTGACATGCGCTTCATTTATGGATTAGGAAATGGGAATACGGAAGAAGCACGAAGAATTAACCACAGTAATTTCATCTGCTGAAACATTTAGAACGGTGGATGCAAGATTATGTGAAACTGGAATTTATAATAAAGATGTAATTGAACTAGAAGAAGCTATACTTGATGCGACAGGAGAAGATCCTTCAAGTAGTATCAGGAATATTGCACTGCAACTGTTGCAACTGCAACATAAAAAACGGAAAAAAAGTCAGAGGCGTTTTTTTTTCTCAATATTTTTGGCTGTGGTGCCCAGTGTGACGCCACTGGACCTTATAATTCCATTAAAGTTCGAGCTAAATAAGCACCTTAATAATTCAAATAACTATAGCATATTTCAACCAAATCGGTGTAAGGGTATTTATGATATGTTATAAATACCATTTTCTTTTATTTCAATGTCCTGTTTCTCCGATTATATATTCATAGAAACGTTTTTCTTCAGAAGACCTGAAGAATCACCTTCTGAAGTTTCTTACCGTAGTTAGGTAACACCATGTATAATTATGATTTTAATCAGCTCAGCCTTAATGAAATGCAAATTTTCTTAATTCTATAAGGGAATCAGTTCTTGTCAACATCTTCAAACTTCAACAGTGTTTCAATTTATATCTGTCCTACACCGTAATTAAATCATAAATCAGCCTTAAAGGACTCGTCGGAATTTTTTTTAGCTTATTTCATTGGGATTGAACATTTGTGTCTCTTTCAGTGACACAAAGCCATTCATTTTTTGTTGGGATTGGGAATCATCTGTCAAAGATATCAAAATGCCGATGAGAAGTTAAAGACTAGTGTTTTCTTTCGAAACTTCTAGAAGTTCACTTTTGTAGTATACAACTGAATGAGGCAAATGTAATCTTATGTTACCAAATTGGAAGTAGTTGTTATAGAGTTTCCATGTGTTTTTTCTCTCTTCAGGAAATTTCCTATTTCCTTTAGTTTGATGGGGAAGTAGAAAACCAGAAAGTGACCATGCCACCATTTAAACTGCGATGATTCATCCACTTGTGTTTTGAAGTTGCTGTNATAATCCGATGTTATGATGGAATACTTTGTGTTCGATGGGACCCATCAAAACGAATTCAATGATATATCACAAACCATTATTTAATATAATTATATACAATTTTTTTCAACATTTGGCCATGCTAAAGTGACATTCGCCAGGTATCGGACTGAAATGAAAAGCAGCTGTGAACCAAAATACTAATTTCTAATTGCAGCGTCATTTTCACATCCAAAAAAGCGTGTACTTTGAGTTTTCTGGTATTGTCAATTATTCCAGTAACTTTGTCGCCTGAAAGTAAGTGGTAGTAAGCGTCAAATCGGGTAGTTCTGATTTTTTGCAGACTTGTTTGTGATATTAGCCTAATGAATAATCCAAGTTTGTGACCTCGGGCGCCGAACGCAACTTTGTCAAGAATCAAAAAAACCGCGAAAAATCGGGTTTTCTCTCCAATTTTGGCGATAATAAACCTAAAGGACTAGTTTTTGAAATCCGGTAGTTCTTATCTTTTGTAGACTTGTTTGTGATGTTGGCCTAATGAATAATCCAAGTTTGTGACCTCGGATGCAGAACGCAACTTTGTCAAAAATCGAAAAAACTGCGAAAAATCGGGTTTTTTTCCAATTTTGGCGATAATAACCCTAAAGGACTGGTTTTTAAAACCCGGTAGTTCTGATTTTATGCAGACTCGTTTGTGATACTGGCCTTATGAATAATCCAATTTTTTTTTTCGTTTCAGTTGTTGACTGGCCGGCTGCCCATAACGTGAGTGCCGTTTGAACTCAAAATCTACACAATGTCTAATCCCAGTCCCAGCGTGGGTTTGTGTTTTATATGTAAGGGGATTTCAAGTGAAGGTCAAGTGCGCCTAGTGTAGGAGAGAGGTGTAGAAACCCTTCTTGCGTCGAGTATTTCCCTTAAGAACATAGAAAATCAGCGTTTATAGAAGAGCGTAAATGAGATATATGTGCACAGTGCTTGTCAGATAAAATACAACAATTTGAAGTTGATCAAAGCAGCTGTTAGCAGTGGAAAATCAAATATTACGCCATCAAGCGCCACCATATCAGTTCAATTTCAGAGAACACTGTTGTCTATGTGGAGACAAAATAACTGAAGAGTTCCTTGTGGCAATAAGTGAGAAGAATCCAGAAAAACGGAACAATGTCATTACTACGGAAAAGTTGTCTCTTAGTGCAACAATCTTGGAAGCTGCTGAGAAACGTGGTGATGAATGGGCTCTTAAAATAAAAGAGCGTATATCTGAGAACACAGATTTGGTAGCTCTTGATGCCAAATAAACTAATTAACTTTTGTGGCACTTATCTTTTTTACTTCATCATTCGTAGCTCAATAAATAATAGACGAAATCAAAGATGAACTTGTTTTATTTCAAAACTGACTTTCATTTTTAAAACATGTGTTATATATTGTTGATGAAGAAGCGAGAAATGGAACTTTCTATGTTTTTTACCACTTTTATTTGTAACTAACGTTACTGCAGTTTCGTCCTATACGGACATTTTCAAACTTATACAATAAACTAACAATGGTTCATTACATTAGCCATTATATACCACCCCTGTAGGTACTTCACGGAATCAGAGAAACGGAGAATCACCAACATGAACCCCTTTCCCCCTAAACTATATGGCTTGATAAAAACACATAAAGAGGATACTCCCATAACACCGGTAGTTTCGTATATCAATAGTCCGGTAAGAGAACTAGGAATACATCTCAACAAGTTGTTAAAAAATATTACCAACTTCATCCCACCAAACAGCATTAAAAATTCACTGACTATAGTACAAAACATAAGGAACCAAACCACGCCACATAATTCAATTTCAGTTTCATTCGATGTAATACCGTACAACAAGTGTAACCCCCTCGTTTTAGACATATAAGATCAAGCCAAAGTAGACCATATCACTTCCTTTGAAGTTTCAAGAGCTACCTACAGTTCAATAACAAATTTTATAAACAGGATTCAGGTTTACAAATGGGCTCACCCCTTAGTCCACTTTCAGCAGACATATTTATGAACAACTTGGAGACCACTATAGTAAATTCCGACTTGGGCAAAAAACATATTCATTATTGGTACATGTAGACGATATTCTTGCCTGTTTCAGAGGTACTACACGACAACTGAACCAATTTATGCCATTCATGAATAATCTCAATAGCAACATTCAGTTCACACTCGAAACAGAGATAGGGAAACAGATACATTTCTTAGACCTGACCATTACACACAATCAGAATAAATTTGAGTTTAATGTTTTTAGAAAATCTAGCTATACAGGCATCACCATCCCAAACGGTTCTTTCCATCCAGACAGTCCAGACATAAATTAGCAGCCTACAATTCAATGTTGCACAGAACATTCTCACTGCCTTTGTCTGCTAACAATCTAGCTAGGGAAATTGATATAATCACACAGATAGGTCATAATTATGGTTTCAATGCAGATACTGTCCAGAAGTTAGTCACGAAACAAAGCCAAAAATTCACTTACAGATTAATATACCCTCAGGTTAAATAACCAGAAATCAAGAAATGGGTAACTCTAACATGTATTGGAAAAAGAACAGAGATAATTGCGGGTTTCGTCAGAAAAAACAATGAAGTGGCATTCAGACCACAAGCCAGGTTATCTGATTTCCTTTTCAATGCCAAAGATAAGGTGGACAAGTTGGGGAAATCTGGAGTTTATAAGCCTAAATGTCCGGAGTGTAATAATGTTTATGTGGGACAATGTGGCCGAAATTTCCAAAAACGGTATGCTGAACATGAAAGGTCCTTCAAACTAGGGAAAAATTAGTCAACGTTTTCAAACCATTCCTTGGCATGCTACCACAAGTTTTCGAATCTAAATGATATGGAAATTTTGCACTATGCAAGGAAGGGTTACAGAATCAATTATTTAGAATACTTGGAAATTCACAAGCATAAATATTGCGGGTGCAACCTGTTAAATGATCAAATCGATTTGGTTTATCCGCCGGTTTGTTAATTGACACATCCACATTGTAAACTGTAAATTCAGGTAATCAATTAAGCCAAGTACCAATCAATCAATACCAAGTGTATAATGGCTAATGTAATGAACCATTGTTAGTTTATTGTATAAGTTTGAAAATGTCCGTATAGGACAAAACTGCAGTAACGTTAGTTACGAATAAAAGTGGTAAAAAACATTGAAAGTTATTTCTCTTTTCTTCGTTATGATTTTCTACCACGTAGTAATGGCTACATCCATCAATTTATTAACTATCAAACCATATCTTTTATATAACAGTAGCTAATTGCGAAACTTGATTGGACCAATGATCCATTCTGGAAAAACATAATACAATATCATTTCTACAAAAATGAGTAATTTATGAATATGTTGATAATAATAATAATACCAGTATAGCCTTTTTTATCTTCAAATACATTTCAAGCAAATTAATTGGGTACAATTTATTTGTTATATGAATGTAAATGACGCAGTTCATTTTGCTTGATGACAAGTCTGTCTGTCTGTTTTTCTGTTAACCAGCTGTCACACCTCTACGACCGACAACCCTCAGAAGTCGAAACTTGTGCGAGCTAAGGACTAACGGGGTCTTAACTTTTAACGTGTGATTCTCAACACGGATTGGATGATAGCAAGTGAAAATCGGCTTGAACCAGCTTGAATCGGCTTGAACCAGCGACCAACACGGCGGTCGATTTGAGTGAGTGAACAAAGCACTTACGTCGAACCGACCGGCTACCGTCCGACCAGTCATCATTCAATTGCTATCCCACTCAATTATCAACATTTTATGCCAGAACTCAATTAGATAAATGATTATTTCTGGCAAAACAGGTAAATTTTGAAAAAAAATATTAATTAAAATTCAAAATGACTTTTAGGACGACAGGTTATTTATGCATATATTGATTATTGACAGGTTATGGAAACAACTTTAACAATGGTGAGTGACTGATTTCTTGCTGGTCGTTTAAAAGTAAATTTGAACATTTGCGTTCATTGATTGATTGTATGTGTCTTTAATTTTTTGTCTGTATTATGTCCTAGTTCATGTAAGAATTGTGTTTGTTATCTAAAAGGTGGCAAGCATAGGTGAAATTGGTTTCTTTTAGTTTGAAACCTCTTTTATGTTCGAAGATTTTCGTTTCAAAAAGTCTCAAAGTCTTTCCTATATAAACCTTTGGGCGTAATCTATTCCTGACTTGTTTTTTTTATTTGTATGCACTGTTTGGAACCTTTGGTGTAGTAATAAATACGACTGGAGTTTTATCCCAACACCAAACCGTTAGTATCAATACCCTGACAAGTGTTTCGATCAGCAAGTGATCATCCTCAAGAGAAAGATTAAACTAATTTAATCTTACTCTTGAAGATGATCACTTGGTGATCGAAACACGGGTCAGAGTGTTAAAAATAACGGTTTGGTGTTGGGATTGAACTCCAGTGGAATTTGTTTTTTATTATATCTATCCAGGGAGTTACCAGTCTTATGGGTTGATGTTTTCTTTCGCTAGTATGGTTTTCATTTTGTTTGTAGGTGTTGATTTTATTTTCAATGTGGGAGAATACTTGGTTAATGACCAATTTGTTCTATCAAATTCAATTCCTTAATAAAATTATATGTGGTTATCAGTTTCCTGATGAGTCTGTGGATCATGCTATTATTTAATGGTGATACTAATGGTACTACTCATAAAGATACTAATTTGAAGTGTTAGTAATTTATTATGCTATTAATTTATCAAAATACTAATTAATGGTTATGAGGGTGATTGGTATGGTTATTGATAGTTGTGTTCTTGAGGATTGGTTTGCAGTAAATGCCGAAATCATGTTTGTTGTTGATTTCTGTAATTGTGAGTTCTGAAAAGTTTATCGAATTGTTGTTTTTAATTGGTTCTGATATCCTTTTACTATTGTCAGTATGTCTACAGCAAAATTATTTTGCATTCAATAATACCGGTCTTGTAATGGGCAATCCGCTAAGACCTCTTCGCACTGAAATATCCATGGACAACTTCGGAAAAACTATGCAGCAAAATCCAATTTTTCAGAAATTTATTCATTTGGAATCAATGTGGTAACGATGTTATAACCTGCTTCATAGAAACACAGTCAGTTGTCGTTGCTGAGATTTCAAGATGGAGCATTCTTCCTTAAAATCAATGCATATACTATTGATGTTTGTTGTAGTATCAGATGAAACGGTTGGTAGTACAGCTTCCATTCTATCACGGCCAACCAATCCAGATTTTGTTTTGTCTAAGCGTGGCTGTGAAAGGATATGTTCTTATGATAATATTTTTGTAAATTAGTTTTAAGTAGGTTATTTTCGTTAACCAATTGTTCTCGACATATGAATAAAAATCCTCAGAAATTTCAAATTATGCGATATGAGGATGAACGCGATCATATTTTTCAGCATATCTAGCACGGGTTGCCAATAAACATAACAACCGAAATATCTGTAATAACCTATCAATGACTATTACCAATGATATCGAAGTACAACATAATAATAGAGGTGTAGTATTTCAACACACGTCAAACAATTTTTGAATTGTTTCTGAAATCTGTCGCTATCAAGAACATTTGGCCATCAAAATTCGTACACATCCACGTCTCGATTCAAAATAGCATCTGGTAGTCTGCAGCAATATTAATTTTATTCTCAGTTTCCTTCCACAATCAACATTATGATTGACTTCAACTGAAAAATAAATGAACAACTCCTGAAATTCACTTAGTATGGAAAAGCTAGTGGAAACTTCTGCCTGGTAACCTAATTGATTATATCGAGATCTTCGACGAAAATGTTCGAAAGCCATTAAAGGGGACAATTCGCTATGAATTTTGAAACATAAAACCGTACCTATATGTATGGTTGTGTAAACATGTAATAGGTCTGGCGTTGAATGGCGTTGTCTTATTATTCAAGTGACAAGATAATATTCACATGATAACGTTGATTCTATAAATCCTTGAAGGTAGTCACACAAAACAGTTAGTTTGCTTGAATCATATGAAAAATACGATGACTAGAAAATCATATCAATCTCAACATATTTTCTGAGAATTTTGAGAAATCACTATTCTAAGCATTACACTAGTCAAGCTTCATACCTAAAATATCACCAACACAAGTGTCCTTACAACTGAGTGTACTGAGCTAGTTTACTTCAACGATGAAGTAAAAATACATAAGATCATCGGTTTATATATCCCTGAAGGCTAGAGGGTTTTTTCTTTCAGTGTGTGTCTGAAAGTTACGTCTTTGCATAATCTAGACATCCAAAAACTTTCTTTCCCAAAAATTGATCTTTCCTAATGATATACCTTTTGAATTTACTGAAGATTCCTATGGCTGGGATTTAATCAAATAAGCCAATGAATGTTACTTACGTATTATCATCGATGACGTGGGTGGATCCAACCCATTCCGTAACAAAAAGTTTATGAACGAATTGGGTGTTTCTTTTTATAATGTTTTCCGTATTTGCTACTGAAGATCCAAAACGTGTCTCACGCATAAACATCGGATATCTAGAAGTGAGACTGAAAGTGTCCCATGTGAGTGAAATGTCACTTCTTTCATCAATTATATTGTGTAGAAATCCTGTGAGCCATATCTGATTCGATTCCACGATTCCATAATGAATGTTTGGAATACAAACAGAATAGAAGAAAGTATTCAGCATTCATAAAGAATTATTTGTTTTGAAAGTATTGGTTTTTCGTGTGATACGAAATTTATATGAAAATAGCTGTTTCGAGAAAGCTTTTTCTTCCAGTTTGTGTCATAAAGTTCTTTGCACGATCTACACATCTTTCTATAGAGTTAATTTTTGAAAATGATTGACTCCTCACTTTCTTTGGAAGATTCCCACATTTTTTCTATCAGATGGAGAAGTAGAAGGCCAAAACCTTCCTGTCCAAAAATCACAGTAGATTCTACACATATTGCTGCAAAGCATAAATTATTGAAGAAGTGCCGTGGATAGAATGAACATGTTGACAGTAATTTCATTTTGGTCTCAAATGCCCTAAATATCTTGTATCGGGGTGTTGAAGACATCATCCTGGCATGCTACGGCGAATTGCTTGAGAAGCCATCCTTCATTCATATATATCACCAAGAAGGAAGTGAAATTTCCGACTTTCATGTAGAGTTTTGTCAAAAGCGGTTTCACAATATTTGAGTTGAGGTAATATCACGTGTCTTTGGTTCATTCAAGTACTTAGGAAGAAAAGAGTAAAATAAAACTAAAATCATACTTACAGAAACAGCATTGTTTTTATCCCACAGTTCCGACTACTATATCTGGTAGCGAGTTTCCCACTGTAATTTCATCTTGGTAGTAGCCTTCATTTGTCATTCCTGATAATGAGTAAGTATCAATCGATTTGCTTCTTATTCAGGTAACGACAATTATCGGGTTAGCCAGTGCAACATTTTCAAAATTTTATACTAAAAAGACATATAATGAATAAGAAAATGAATTTTTTAAAATGAATTTCAAAATATTACTGTCTCAAAAATACCTACTCAGTAGGCTCTGACAACCTTCTGTCAGAAAACAACTACTTCCTCGGCTAATACCACGCTGGATATTGAATTATATCCGACAGATATTAATGGAAGATAACCCACAGGGGCTCTTCTCGCAGACTAATGGATTCCCAGACACTCTGGGAATCCATTAATTTCAACACGGCTACTGTACTGACGAGAGGTCCTGCTGCTGGATGAACTAGAAACAACTGCGAGAGTAGCCTCTGTGAGGTATCTTGCATGAATTTCCGTCGGATATATTTCAATATCCATCGTGATATCAGCCACGGAAGTAGTTGTTTTACGACAGACATTTACCAAAGCCTACTGTGTAGGTATTTTGGGATAGGTTAATATTTCGAAATTCATTTCAAAATATTCATTTTCTTATACATATGTATCACTCCTCGATAGTTTTCATTATTGATGATTCATAATGAAGAAATGTCTACCCGTCTACTCCACCAAAAAACAGTATTTTCCGGATTTGTTACGTAAATTATTATTCTGTGACTCTAAATTGATAAATTCAATTAATAAAACGAAACTATCACAAGACCATTATCAACGTTGAAAATGACATTATTCATTGACCTATTTTGTAGTAACCATAAGGAAAATGAAAATAATTGGAAAGCGATTTCTCTGGAGGCGTTTTGATGTTTCATGCATATAAATTTTCTGCATGAAATTGAGCACCAGCGACACAGGTATATAAACTATGCTGATCCCGTGGGAGAAGGGTGACCTGCAATGAAACACTGAGCCTCTTCCCTGGAGTCATATCAAAATACTGCAGTTTTGATGCTGCTCAAATGAAGAATGTTACTTTCATGAAGATTTTACTCGTATGGTCAAGGTAACGTAATGGAATGCAAAAAATTATTGTAGAAAATCATTTGATCAGACTTTTTGTAAGTTGATTTGAAAAAATGATTTTTGCTTTAGAGGCTCTACAGGAATCAAATTGCTATTCGAATTTTATGATAAAGGCAATCAGATTATTCAAAATACATTGTAACTGCTTGAACACTCTCTATGACGAATATATGTGCATGATGAATTTGTGCGAATAATGCTCCTTTCAGAAAAATATACTCCCGCTGAGTATTCCAGAAAATAAAATGAATATTGGAAATAAACATTTCCATTTCCATAATAATTTCTGAATATAAACTAAACCATAAAATGATTTCGCATATTTTCCAAGAATTCATTCAATTATTGTAGAGAAAATTCTGAAGTGCATTTCATTAGTTCGGACTTCCATTGTCTAATATTATATGAATTGATTTGAAATCCCTGAAAGAATCTGTAGAAATTCAAAAATGATTAACTGAAAAATAACAATTGTATTAACCAACAAAACTGAAATTACAATGAAATAAAATACAAACAACAACCAAAATTAAAAAAAATTGTACTATCAACACGATATGAATAATAAAAATTATTGACAAGGAATTAAAATTGAAAATTGTAAGATTCCAAACCAAGTTACTCCAAGACGTTTCGATTGTTAGTATCCACAATCGTCTTTGGGTGATAACTGGACTTATTCCTCAGAGATCTGATAGGTTATGCGAATGCTTCAACCTATCCCCTCTTCCCTCTCACCGTTTCATCGGTTTTAGCGGAAGCTGACCGTTTGGCGCGAGTTGGTCGTCTTTTGCTTGACTAAAGGTTTCCATATGTTGCGTATCTCTACGCTAGCTTGATTAAAACCGATGAAGCTTAGAGAGAGGGAAGAGGGAATAGGTGAAAGCATTCGAATGACCTATCACCCGAAGACGATTGTGGATACTAACAATCTGAACGTCGTGAAGTAACTTGGTTTGGAATCTATTAATTTCAAATTTTCATTTCTTTTTAACAATATTTATTTTTCGTCTCGTGTTGATAGTTCAATTTTTTTATATTTTTTGGTTGTTGCTTGTATTTTATTTCATTATAATTTCAGTTTTTTTGCTTGATATAATTGTCATTTTTCAGGTGAACTTTTTCAATTTTTTACAGATTCTCTCAGAGATTTCAAATCTATTTATATAATATTGGACAATGGAAGTCCGAACTAATGAAATGCACAACGAAACATGGTCAACCACCTTCAAACAAACGTAAAATTCTGAAGTATTATTATTATTTTTCGGAAAGAAAGGTTTTATACTCATTCATCTATATATATAAAGAAATGTGGGAATCTTCATGGGACACTGTTATCTTCAATGGTGGACATCCGATGTTTCAGAACCAATCTGGATAACAAAACAAAAGGAAGCAGTCAATTCATTCATAATATTACATTATGTCACGAAAATGAGTTGCATCTATTCATGTTATCGGTGACAGTAGGTAATGGCATTCATTCGATTTTGATTGAATCTCAGCCTTGGAAATCTTGTTTGAATTGAAGTTGATATATTTTTAAGATATATCAATTCCTGAGAAGAAGGAGTTTTTGGCTTTCTACTTCCCTATCTATATACAAAATAACTGGAATTCTTCCCAAGAAAGAAGGAAAGCAATTAATTTCGAGTATAAAGTCTTTGAAAAGATGTATAGGTTATACAAAGGAATAACTTTCAAACACAAACTGGAAAAAAGCCCTCTTCAATCAACTACTTCAAATACTTTCGTGAATACACGAACGAAAAAATACTTTTGAAGCAACTACTCTTATATGAACTTATACAAAAAACATTTTTTCCATTCAGTTTGTCCTCCAAACATTCGTTATGGAATTGTTTCAGTATTTTATTTCCAAACATCGGATGTCACCGTTGAGGTTGACACTGTTCAAAGTGAGAGAAATGTCATCTCTCGTATACTATATTGTCTAGCAATCCTAAAAATGATATCAGATTCAACTCCATAACGAATGTTTGGAGTATAATTTGAATAGAAAAAAGTGTATTTTTGTATATACAGTAGTTATCTATAAAAGTATATAGTAGTTGTATATAAAAGTAGTTATTTCGAAAGTATTTCTTCTTTCGTGTAATACAATGTATTTTTTTAAAATGGTTTTTTCCAGTTTGTGTCTGAAAGTTACTTCGTTGGAAAAAGTTCAATTTGAAATTGAATGCTACCTCCTTTCCTTTGGAAGATTCCCACATTTTTTTGTATGAAGAAAGAGAAGCCAAAAACCTTCATTTCCCAAAAATTATTCTCTCCTAAAAATATACCCCTTTCAATTAATATTTTATTGTTGTTTTATTGATGTGTTCAAGAAAATGTTACTTTTTTCTATTCTAAGTACACTACTCTGTAAGTTCTGGTAAATGCCTGCCGAAAAACAACTACTTCTGCGACATAAACCACGCTGGATATTGAATTAGATTCGACGGATATTTATGCAAGATACCTCAGAGGGGTAAGTCTCGCAGATGTTTCACTTTCATCCAGCAGCAAATTATGCTGAAATCATTCCGGTTTTGTGGTATTACGTCTCATCAGTGCTGGAAAGATCAGACCGGAGCAGCAAAATGCCTGCTGAGACTTGAATGATTTCAACGCGGATCGACTGTTTGTATGAAACCTTCGTCTAAGAGCAAGATTGTTAACTAGTAACAACTCCATCTCGCGATCGAAGCCATCAGCTGGGAAAAATCGTTTCATGAATCATACTCTAACAGAGATCAAAACTTGTCTGAAAACTATATAGAGAAGATATTCATACGTATAAGTAAATGAATATTTCGAAATATCTCTCTCCCAGCTACCTACACCGTAGGTTCTAGTAAATGCCTGCTGAAAAATAACTACTTTCCCTGCTGATACCACGCTGAATATTGAATTATACCCGACATACCTGTTGATTATTAGGTACCTCAGGGCTCTATCCTTGGCCCAATTCTGTTCTCTCTATATATATCTGACTTCCATAAAATGATTGATCATTGCACAGTTCATTATTATGCAGATGACACTCAGTTATATTATCGATTTCCTCCAAGTAACTGGCAGGTGGCAAAGGTAAAAATTAACAGCGATCTACAAGAGTTACTGGATCTATCTATAGCCCATAACCTGAAATTGAATTCTAAAAAATCTCAGCTGATACTTTTTGGCCCGAAACACAAAAGACGGGAAATTTAAATGGATGTTTGTTGGTTGGTTGATAAACTTCTACATCGCTCAACCGATCGTGATGAAACTTGATATGTATGAGTAATTTTTCATATAGAAGGTTTTTACGCTATCAATTTTTCTGCAACTCGCCACTAGATGGCGTTTTAGATCAATTTTTGAAAGCACTGTTCTATAACGTTGCGCACGCCTAAGTTCGTTGATTCTGATTCTGTCAAAACATTGGAACAGCAGCGATACAGCAACATAGTACTAGTTTTTTATATAAGAAACCTCACAGAGGTTAGTCTCGCAGATGTTTCTCGTTCATCCAGCCGCACGACTATTCTGTAATCATTCAAGTACATCACCTACAGACCGGTTCCACCATCTCTAGAAAAGTGAGAACAGTAGTACAATGTTTCCTCTAGAACCGTGGGAATTGGTATGATTTCTTTCGAATATTTTTCCCAAAATGAATTCTCAAAGATGTTTTCTTTTTGGAAATGAAAAAATATAACGTCACATGTATCGACTATACTCGAGATCACTAGCAAAACTAATTATTTGGGAAAGAGCAAGAAGATGTAGGATGTAGGATGTTGACTATTGAGAACATCATTCGGAACTTGGAACTCAAGGCGAACTGGTGTTCTACTGGCTGGTGTAATTCATTCATAGACGTTTTGGTTTTGGATGGGTGGATATGTGCCAATTCCACCTGCGTTTAACACCTTCTATATGGAAGCAATATGGACAATCACATATTATATACAGAAAATAAAGAACAAAAATGTAACCTACTGGAATCTCTGAAAAATCAATAAACACAAACTTTCGAATTCCTCTTTGAAACGCTAACTACGTTAGCATCATCAGGAGATTACAGTTTCAGTAAACTATTTTAATGACAACCTGTCACACCTACGTAAAATACGTCACACTGTACTCCTTTACTTTCTGAAATCTTAGATCGAGCAAACATTACAGACAAATTTTCATTCTATGGGTTAACGACAAAGTTCTTCATTTATGTCATAGATGATTTTATAAACATTTTTATCATTGAATGAAAACAAACTTTCAAAATCACTGGTTTATTTAGATCGATATTAATGAACTCAGGTATTGCATGAATATATTCTAAATTTTTAGCAACGCCTTGAATAACTACTTGCAGGTTCCAATCCTCCAGGGTACTGCAATCCTCCTGGGATGATGCACACCTAACTTGTGAGAAAAGTCTGGCACAACCTTCCATTTTGTCAAAGAAACTCCGTTTATTCCCATTTTGTCAGAGGAAATCCGTTTATTCAGAAGAAACTGCTCACTTTTCTTGATACGAATCATACGCATTAAGAAGATTATTCTTCACTTAGGAGTATTCATACGTTTTGAATGAATACCTTCATATTTGTCAGACTAATGCAAAATTCGTTCGACTTCCTATGGATGAAAATATTACTCGGATATTTCTAATTCATTTGATATTGAAGAAAAGAGAATTGAAACTTTTTATGTTTTTTACCACTTTTATTTGTAACTAACGTTACTGCAGTTTCGTCCGTTATTAAACTTATAAACAAATGCAAATAAGAATTAAATATTAATGTGAAAAATGAAATCTTTATTTAACTTATAAATTAATGTATGAGTTTAAAAATGTCCTTTTATAGGACGGAACTGCAGTAACGTTAGTTCCTGCAGTTAAAAGTGGTAAAAACAGAAAATTTCAATTCTTTTTTCTTCATTATGATCTACTACCACGTAATAACGGCTACATCCATCAATTTATTCATTTGATATTCATAAATTCAAACTGAAGACTCGATAAACAGGTCCAATACAGCCATTAAAAAATTTGTGCTCTATTTGATTCAGTAGCTTTCCCAATTATGAGTTTATATACAGTTTCCCGAACAAACTTCATTGCTACAAGGCGTAACACAATCTTGAAAGTTTTAAAGTCGAGATTTGAAAGTTTATTGAGCCTTTGAATCGAATTTTCCTCTTTTCTGTTCATTATACCATTACGCTTGTAGTTAATTATTACAGAGATGTAGGTCTGTTGTGAATTTTTCCATACAATTATGGCTTAGAATGGTTTGAATTCAACTAGTTAGTTAGAGAATTATCAATGCTACTTTGAATAGAAGTCGTTACATGGAAGAATAGTATTTGGAAAATTTGGCCCGAAAGTTTATTAGTTAGCCGAGGTACTGCTGTGGTATTGTAAAGTGATTATTTGATCCCATGCCTTCGGTATTCGACGATGACGTAGCTTCATTTACGAGTATTCTTGAGAGCAACAAATGATGGCAGCAGTGAGATGCAAGAAAAGAAGGAGACTGAAGAAATTCCTCTGAAATATACCTTCTCTGGAGATGACCCACTTTTTTTGAACGTAAGCTTGACCAGAAGTTATAATGAAGCGAGTTTTCTAGAGTGGCATATGTTGTTGAAAATGCATTTCACTACTTGATCGGGTTCTTTTGGTGCATAGGCAGGTTCTCCTCGCCACACTTCTCTTTGGCCCTCTCTGTTCGAATATCGGATGGTTCTTTGAATTTGTTTGAAAGTTATCGTTTTTCACAGTCTACCTAAACACCTAACCTAACCTAGGTTATCCACAACCTGTGGAAGCTCTTGATATAAGAGAGAAGGATTCTCGTGGAATTTGGTGTTTTTCGCGTTACTTCTCGCTTGTCTCATTAGTGACTTTTCGTTACACTAACATTCTCATTCGGTCACAGCATTGCTGCTTGATGATTAGCAACACTCTTTGTCTCAAATTGTAATGAGCCTGTCTTAGTTCAGGGGTTATTATTATCATATAGTAGTTGTTGCCTACCTGCATATTTCAAGATTCTAGGTTTAGTAGCTTCGGCTGTACGTTAATATAAGAGTGTCAGTCAATCAATAGGTACCCACTTATACAATATTGAATAGCATCAGCAAAAAAAACTGAAAGGATTAGAATGAAATATAATGCTAATCCTACTGAACCTACTCCTACTAATATTTTCATGTATTTGAGTTTTTTACTTTTTCACGCCCAAACAGCCCAACGGAAGCGAATGTAAGTTGGTATATAGGTAGATCATGACCTGGAATAACATATAGGGTAGTTTCCCACTGTAACGCGAAAAAACAGCGGGGAACAGCTAGTTTTGTATAAGTGGGTTCCTATTGATTGACTGATACTCTTATATTAACGTACAGCCGAAGCTACTGATCCTAGAATCTTGAAATATACAGGTAGGTTTTTTTTTATAGCATGAATAAGCATCAAGAAAGGGAATCAGGAATTTCCACCCCCCCAAATACAGACTGAGAAATGCTAAATGCACCAAATAATGAATAGCTTCGAGAATCAAATTATGTTACCTATGAAGAAATTTCGCAAAACTAACACGACCGTCAATAACGTCTGACCTCACGCGTCTGCCCAGATTCGGGTCGCGTTTTCGGCGATGGCGCTTCATTGCTTAGACTGCTTCTCTACCCGCGCGCATCGTCCTCCGAAGTCTTACAGTGGACGTGACGTGTAATGGCTTACTGCGTTGCGTCAAGTTATTCTTATTGTGAACTTTTAAACGATTCGTACAAATTACTCAGTGTAAAAGATGAAGTTTATCTATATTAAATACTTAAAACGGCAATTGTATAAATTTCAATGAGAATTTGACAGATATTCCAAAATGTGCATTGTGAAAAAAGTATCCAATTTATTTGAATTCATGGCTCAGTATTTTGCATAGAGTCGCTACTACATAAGAGGTACATACGGTACATTATCTGCATGTGTGAAAGAGCCACAAACATCCATACATTTATCCATCCTCACAAACTTTTACATTTATAATATTTGTATAGATTACATTAGGAGTTTTTTTCAATTATAACTATTCCGTCAAATAATTGGATGATGACCATTGGATGATGAATTCGATATTCTTGTAAAGAACACCACGAAACATATATTTTAAGTTATGGACAATGTAATTCTGAATGTTATAAAATCCTCCTTGAGAAGTGCTATAATTCCAGTTGTCTGAAATTACTATTCTTGAATTGGATAATTCAATCAACTTCAATCAATTTCCACCTCCTAATTTAAAAATTGTTAGAATTGGCTATTCATGATCGATATTACTGAAGTCCTATCCCAACACCAAATCGTAATTTCCAACACATCGACTCGTGTTCCAATCACCAAGCGATCACCTTCAATAGTAAGATTGAACTGAGTTGAAGGGAGTTTAATCTTCCTCTTGAAGATGATCACCTGGTGATTGAAACACTTGTCGAGGTATTAAAATTACGGTTTGGTGTTGGAAAAAACTCCAGTAATATTCATTACTACACCAAAGGTTCCAAATAGTATTCATGATCAGTTATTGAATTAGGTAAAGAAAAATAAAATTCTAATCGATGGTGAAAGTTGTGACACTGTGATACAGCTCCTTATGCAAGTTCAAAAATCAGATTGGTACTTGTAATATCGAGTGGGTGATGTTTGGTTAGAATGAATATTTGTCGATTGTTGATTTCAGAGGGTTGCAGATGCCTTGAAGTTGATTATTCCTACTGTTAACCGTATTGCGACTAAATCTAAGAGGGGTGAAGTATTCAGCAATCCATCATAACAGCGAAAACGGGTGAAACCAGTGGTAGATATTGATGATTTCGATCAAACTGCCATTCGAAATGTGATCTAGCAATAAAACAAATCAAAAGTACAAAAAAAAATTCCAAATAGTGCACATGTTGGTAACGCCGTAACTTGTCATCTTGTTACGTCATTCTTTTCTTAACGTGAATATCCTATATGACATAACTGGTACTATTCTAAATTGATTGACTAACTATTTATCCACCAGAAAACAAAAAGAGCATATCAACAATATACTTCGGAATATCAATGTAGATAATAAAATGCCACAAGGTCGTGTTTTGGAGATGTTCTTTTCCATTTTCTAACAGAAAAACGTGTCATTGTGTAACTTGTGATGTTGTAACCCGCTTCAGACGTTGCTCCCTGATTGCTATTATGGTGACGATTTGAAAACTTTTTTTTTAAAGATACGTTCTGCACTTAAAAATGTAATAATTATCCTGTACTAGCACATCAGCTGAAATCAGCCAGGGTAAGTTTAGAATTTCGAGAGTTGTCGTTTGTATAAGGATGGCAGATAATTACCAAAAAAACATTTCAACTTGAACTGATATTGAATGCAGGAATAAAGAAAAAGACATTTTATCTTGAACTGATATTGGCTGTAGAAATCACCTAGGCAATAATAATAACTGAAAATGAATAAAAATTTTCAATCATAAGGAAATAATAGAAATAAATGATTTTATAACAATACCTTGCATTTCAACTATTATAATCAATGAAAATGCCAAGTATATTTTTGTTATTTGTCAATTCAGATCAGATTAACAGTTTTTCTATCTTATATTCAAAGTTCTTTGGTACACCTGCATTGCGACGAAAATATTTTGTCACCTAATGTGACCACCCTAATGAGCATCTATCACTTCCCACTATCAGGAAAATAATCTGCACTTATTTATTGATTCTTTGTTATCACCTTCGACTGTATATTTCTAACTGTGCATAGATTAAACCAATTTCAAAAGCATTACAATACGGATTTCTTTAACTTTCTCAAAGGATGTTGCAACAAATTCCTTTATGTCTGGTACATCGATAAATGCAAAGCAAGAAGTGGGTAGTAAACGGAATTGGCAAAGGAAAAAAAATCGATTCGCAATTAATGTACGAAAACAGAACAGAATATGGGTTGAGTATCACGATCAGCTGCCTATTGAATTGCGGTAATTCTGCACAAAATAGTTATGACCTCTGAACCAGACAATTCTAAAAGAGTACCTAGAAAGCAGGTTCACATGATATTGCGGGAGAGAGAGAAGTGAGAAATAAATTGTACTCACTCAAATATTGAATTACGTAATTCAGTCTCGACAATGGATAAATGGGAGTGGTTTTTACAAGGTATGTTCACGTTTTGCTGGGATAGGAATTAGTTTACGAGGGTGGCCTGAGAAGTTACCGACCCTTCGAAGCTACCAGACATTTCAACTCTGCACACTTTCCTAAGCGATGCTTCCATCTCGATAACCCTTCCAAATAGTACTCGTCGTTTTTCTCTGCAAAATAATTGTTCACGAAGGTGATTGACGAAAATCTCTGTTCTCCGAGCGCAATTTTCAGATGAGGGAACTAAAAGAAGTCGCTTGGGGCTAGATCTGGTAAGTAAGGTGGATGGTCAAGCAGTTAAAACCGTAATTTGTGAATTTTCGCCATGGCAACCGATGAGGTGTGAGGCGATGCTTTGTCTGGTGAACCAGGATTTTCTTTCTGCAAAGATGGCCGTGTGGAAATCTTTCAAAGAGAGAAAGCAAACATTTTCAAAATGAACTATTTACAAAGATGTGTGAAGCAAGCGCCAAGCGTGATGGTGAGCGATCGCGCAGGTATAGACTCTCCCAACTAAATTACTATTGGAGTACGATAAGCCCTTTGCGATATTAATTAGGGTAGCGAAAGAAACATGACTTCTTTGTAATTTTTTTTCAAATTTTATTCAGTAATGTAGGTATTAGTGCAGTTTCGATTGTTAGTATCCACAACCGTCTTCGGGTGATAACTGAACTCTTCGCTTCATCAGTTTTAGCGAGAGGTGACCATTTCAAAATCAAAATACTTTATTCGCACTCGCTATATAGCAGCCATCCTTAGGAGAGATGTACACGTCAAATACTGTTACATTAAACAAAATATAATACAACAAAATATAATTAAATATCACGAACACTAATAGTTCTAAAGAACAGACAAACATGTGTAACTCTCAGACAACAATAGCCTATTACTGATGGAGTAATAGCACAGTATTTCTGTATACAGTAGTTTCACTCAGCGTCGGTCCCTTTGATGTCGGTGTCCAGGAGTTTCATTTTTTATAATGATGACGTATTTGACACTAATGACATTTCTCCCTACTACAATCTCAACCAAAGCGTGTATACACTGCTCAACATAACAACTATTCATATAAACTGCTCAAAAAAAAACAGTCTATGAAAACCATGTTGGGCACCTGAGAAAATTGTACAAATGATAATTTTGCATTTGTGTAATATTGAAGTAACCCAGATCANCTGAAGCAGTTCCTGATGTTCTTTTAAAAATGAGACGGATAGTTCGCTTTTGACATATGAATGCTCTTCCAGAATTTACACAATCCCCCCATAAAATAACATTATATGCCAAATGGGAGTAAATCAATGCATAGTAGGTATCAATAAGAGCCATCTGATTCACCGTAGACTTCAGTTTTAAAATTGCATAGAATCCTGAGCCTAATTTTTCACAAACATGCTGCAGTTGGTCACTCCATGTTAAACACTGATCTAGATAGGCCTCTAAAAATGTTGTATTGGTACTAGTTGATACAGCATCCATAGTTAAGTTATTGTGAATTTCTCGGCATTTGAAATTGATACATACGGTTTTATTCAAGTTCAAGATGAGATTATTTCTATTACACCAATTTTCAAATGAATATATAATGTATGTAATAGCATTTTGGGGGAGTTAGTCGTGTTCCGCTTGATAAGAGGTTTCCATATGTTGCGTATCTCTACGCTAGCTTGGCTAAATGCTTTGTTGAACAAAATATATGCGGCTTCTTTGAATTTTCTCCTAAACCAGGGTTCCTCCTTGTGGATTATTTCAGTTTTAGCCCACTTGATGTTATGTTGATGAATCCAAACATGCTCTGCTCTACCTGATTTGCTGGTTTCTCGTCGCTGTGTGTGTTTCTTGTGCTCCGCAATGCGAACTTTCACCGATGTATGATTCTCCGAACTCGCAGGGTATCCGGTAAATGCAATTCTTGGAATCGTAGTCCGGATTTGGTGGCCTGGTTTTCGTGAGGCTGCTACGGATAGTGTTCCCAGATCTGAAGCAGTTCCTGATGTTATACTTGGACCCAATTCTTTTTATCCTTTCCGATTATCCTCTGGTGTAGGGAAGTTCAAGGACTGGTTGTAGCGGCTTCTTTTCTTTGTGGAGTTCTTGCTTTCTTCTTCTACTATCACTCTGGAGGAACCATTCCATTGAAGGCCGTTTTTAATGATACTTAGTTCCTTTTCGAGACCTTTTTTTGTATTACAGAGCCCGCACAGAAAAAAGTATTTCTTTAAAAGAAGATCATAGGTTGCTTTGNGTTTGAATTAATTTTGAGGTTATGAGCTTCAGATGCTGAAATAAGACGAGCTAAATCTTCATTCAATTTTTGATTAGCAGTAGCAACGTCATTAGGGTTAAATGATAGATATAGTTGAGTATCATCCGCATACATATGTGAATTACAATGTCTTAAAGCAGAAACTAGATCACAAGTGTATATGCAAAATAATAAGGGTCCAAGTATAGATCCCTGAGGCACTCCGAATTTAATAAATTCACTGCTTGATTTTCCCTTCAAAGTTTCTACAAACTGTGAACGATCTGTAACATAGCTTTTAATTAAATTTATAGCAGGTTCAGAGAACCCGATGAAGTTCAAAATTGCAAATAAAATGGGATCACTAACAGTATCAAAAGCTTTGGAGAAGTCTATAAGGATCAAAGCAGTCGTGTTACCTTTGTCTGCAGCTTCGAAAATATCATCAGTTATTTTCAAGAGAGCAGTTGTACAGCTGTGTTCTTTACGAAATCCCGATGTCATCAAAGGGTGATAGTAACAGCAGCTGCAGCAGATGATTTCCGTCGATTCTCTTAAAATTTTTATATGTAAAAAACTGTTCTTCATTTCTATAATTTTCATGATGAATTGCACCGAACACTAAATTATGATCAGAAATTTGAGATATGCCCTGAGTGCCGTAGTGATTAGCTGTTGCTTCATTGGATACTATAACAACGTCAAGTAAAGTTGAAGTAACATCAATATATTATATTAGACAATGGAAATACGAACTGATGACATATACACATGGTTCGTCAACAGTTATGATCTTTCGAGCAAATCTGGATCGCCTTGACGTCATTAAACAATTCCTGAGTGATGCTCTTGCGACGGTTTTTATGGTCAAAATTCACCAATTTTGAAAAAACTTTGCTACCACACGCTTTGTGTCGCACCCCTACGAACGACAACCCTCAGAAGTCGAAACTTGTGCGAGCTAAGGATTAACGAGGTCTTACATTTTAACGTGTGCTCATCGTTTTGTGGTTCAACTCAGTACACTTCGAAATTCACTGTTCAAGAACTCTTTCATTTGAAGAACTACGCTCGAGTGGAATGAACTTTTTCAGAACGTTTTTCCTGGCTTCTCTGAAAAAAAAAGGATTCTCTGAAGAAAGGGTCCTTGGCAATTGCTCTTTTATAATAAATCCGACCTTTCAAGGGATATAACTATATATCAGATAGGTAAAAACTTTCATAAAGTTGAAAAAAAATGTTTATTTATATATTGTTCAATAATGTATAATGTTCAAA
>NW_019294760.1:0-22155 GCF_000500325.1 Leptinotarsa decemlineata | reverse complement strand
AACTACTAATAACTAAAGTCATGATTGGCGTAATTTATCTATCTTTGCTAACTACGAGTACAAAACTAAAATTTAATAAAAAATAATGTACTTACTTTTCTCCAGCACTCTCAAACAAAATAACACTGACTCACTATAATTTGTGTGATATACAATCTGTTTATATTTTTTTAAATATTTTCTTAGCACTTTTCTTTTCAAAATTCAGGAAACGAATAAACGTATTTGTCCCACATTCGTATTTATAGAGTGACGAATTAAACAAGTCAGTGCAAGGTAGCGAAGCTCTGAGACTGCGACTCTCAGGTTTTTACCAGTTCAAAATTTATTGCGACCACAAAGAGAATACCAACATCCTACAACTTACACAATTTTATAAACATATAGGTATAATAAATTTTTTACTTCATAGGTACTTTTATAAATAATGTATATGTTTTGATATTATGAGATAGTATGATGTAAGTAAATAGGTACTATCAGTGTATGTGTTGAAATCCACTATCGTGGACCCCCATTTTCATTTCATGGACCCCAAATTTTTTTTTCGCTGACGTAGACCCCTTGCAGGTTGTCATAGACCCCTAGGGGTCTTCATAGACCACTTTGGGAATCACTGAAATATATCAAGAATAGCAATGGTCCCAGAACGAATCCCTGCGGTACACCATTCTTGATAGTTTTATTGTCAGACATGTTCCCATTCACACACACAGATTGGATTCTGTTACGTAAGTACGACTGAAATAAACTGAAATATATTACCTACATGTCAATCAGGGTTCCGGCCAAACCACAGCTGCACAACAGCTCTTTTGAAAGTTGTTGATGATTTACATTGTTCTGTCGACAATAATAAAGTTTGTCTTCTAGTATTGCTGGATTACTCTAAAACATTTGATCGTATTAACCACTCTCTACTTCTGGCTATACTGAAGTACCTGGGTTTTGCCTCTAGCGTGGTCACTCTGTTTGGAAGTTATCTGCTGAACCGTTCTCAGTGTGTCATACTCAATAACAAAAAATCGAATATCCTCAAAATAAATAATGGGGTCCCCCAAGGATCGATTTTAGGTCCACTTCTCTTTGTTTTATATACTTCTCAATGCTCACACTGCCTTCTTCACACTTCCATGCATTGTTACGCTGACGATACATAGTTGTAGTTACAATTCGATGAAAATTCTCTCAATATTGTATAAGTATAAGTTATCTTTTACTGGTTGGATGAGAGAGAGCACTCTCTGCCTTGATTTATCATGCGCAGACGTTGAATTCTGCCAGTTGTTAGGTTAGATTAGTATCTCCTGTATTAAGTAACCTTTCGATAAAAGTATTTTTTTTACCTTTTTACCATAGTGTGCGCCGGTCAGGCTTTATCCCCCAAAGCCTCGATACATACGGAAGGGTGCGCCAACATTATCAACCAATGACCATTTCCCACACCGTGTGGTAAGTGATCATTGGGTCCGAGACTCATGTGGCCTGAGCAAACGCAGTGAGCCAAGAATGACAGCCTTCTGCATCTGTGCGGCTAAGATTTCTGCCTCAATGCGGCAAGCCGGTATGATTTTAAGATTCGAGAGTAGAGAGGGCATCATTCCACCAAGGACTCCAATAATCAAAACAACCATCTTGACGGAGTGATCTGGATAGTGTGAGAATTAGTCTGTCTATAGGGAAGTTAATATCAAGTGTTCTTGTATTATAGTTGGAATTCATTTAATTTTCTGTGATAACCTCTCTGTGCTTGTGTGAAAATGTTAAACATTCTAATACATATAGTGCAGAGGCTGTTGAAATCTGTTTTTCTTTGAATAAACTTCTGCTGCATTGTCGGAAGGGCATTTTATAGATAGTTCTCAAAACTCTTTTGTGCAATGAATATTTTTTGTAGAGGTTGTTCAGTTCCCCAGAATATAATTCCATACCTTAACAATGGCTCAAAATTCTCATGGTACAGACTTTTTACAGTTTTTTCATTCACATATTTTGATGTCGTTCTGATTGCATAAATTACTTTGTTCAATTTTTGAGAAACGTAATCAGTCTGCCTATTCCATTTCAGGAAATTGTTTATATATACTCCTAATGAATTGGTGCATTCAGTGATTTTTGTTTCATCGTCTTGCCAATTTATTCTCACTGGTTTCTCTTTTCTACACCTGTCGGTACTGAAAATCATTAAATTTGTTTTATTTGCTTTCAACAGTAATTCATTATTATCAAATCAATTCTTCGCTCTTGAGAAAAATACTTTTCTCTGACTCATCAGGTCATTGCTTTCTTCTGCACCAATTATTGAATTTGTATCATCTGCTTAATTTACTACAGTTTCGTCGGCGTTCTTGGTAATGGTGCATAAATCATTCAAGTGAATTGTGAATAAAATAGGCTCTATAATACTACCCTGTGCAATTCGTGTTTTGTGAAGCAATGAATATGATATTTTTGAAACCCCACCTTTTATGATATTTACCCTTTGGGCTCTTGAAGATGAGTACGATCGAAACGAGTTGTGAGCTTTTCCTCGAATTCTATAAGTTTCAAGTTTTTCCAACAGATACTCTTGATTCAATGAGTCATACGTCTTTGATAAATCTAGGAAAATGGCCAGAGCTAGGTTGTTATTCTCAATTAAATCTCAAATACTTTTGGTGAACTGAAAAATGGCAGTATGGGTCGATCTACCCTTCAAATATGCATTCTGAATGTCTGTAAAAAAATGAGTTCCATTCAAAAAGTGAATAAGTCTACAGCACATTGATAACTCAAATACTTTCTAGAAGCATCGTAGCAAATTGATGGGCCTGTAGTTTTCCATTAGCTGAGGATCCCCACTTTCAAAGAGAGCTTTAATAGGAGCTTGTTTCAATTTTTTGGGAAATACACCTTGTCGGAATGAGTTGTTGATGAGAAATGAGAGAATTTCTCAAATTTCCGATGCAGCCAACTCAACAATACTCACTTATATTTCGTCATCTCCACTACTCTCTTTGTTCCTAGGAAATCTGACGAGTTCAATGCTCTCTTCAGGTGTTGTCGCTCTGAGAAGCGTTGACCGGTCGCTTCTCACCAACCGACTCAAATTAAACGACACATTTTCCGGGTTTTTGAACATCAATTTTACTCACTTTTTGATTTTTTCCGTTTATTTCATTACAGATGGCCCATATGGTTTTATTCTTATTATCAGATTCATTTACCCTTTCTGTATAGTGCTGGGACTTCAGTTGTCTGAAAAGTTCATCATATTCTTTTTTGCAGTTTTTATATTGATCACGAAACATCAGATTATGTTTACTGACTGACAAAAATATATCCAAACGGTTTTTACAGTCTGTTATATGACATGAATGTATTCCATTGTTTATCAACGTTATTTTGGTCATTGAAACCAATTTTCAACCTTGTTCGTTATGCCTACGCTTAAAGTTATCTTTGGTTATCTTGCTAAAAAATCTTCGTGTCACGAAGTGTTCTGGCTTTATTTGATTTATTGGAGCCTCTGGAAACACCCTACATTTTGTTTTATGAAAGAGAGAACGTTGACAGATCAAGATCTTCAGATGATGTGGTGCTGCAGGTTTTTCCGGGTTTTCCTGCGGCTGAAAAAGCAAATGAGTCAATAATTCCATTATTTAAACTTTTTCAATATATGCTTCAAAAGTAATTTTCTGAGCTTGATGATTTGAAATATGTAGTTCTAATACTTCTGTGTTCCATGTTTCTAAATCTGTGAATATATTATCAATACATGTTTTTGAGTGTGCCGTTATTCCTGTGTATTCATGAATAGTTTTATTCAAATTGAAAGAGTTCATCAATGATATAAATTCAGTTTTCAATTTATTTTTATCTCTCATTTCTATATTCATATCGCCGACTAAAATTATATTGGTGTTCTCTTCGAAACTTCCTATTAAAAGTTTTTTGGAAAAAATTGGTATATTTCCAGTTTGAGGTCACAGCACATTCAAAACTTCCCTGTACAAATAAAGCCAGTTTTTTGCTTTGGTCCTGAGAACCCGGAAATATTATCACTAGGAGCTGTGCCAATATTCTTTTTGTACACTATTTTGGTTAGAATATGTAATCCATGAATTGTTTTCTTTCCTACACTGTTCCATAGTTTTCAGTTTTATGTCAAAAATATAGTAATCGTTGGTATTGGTTGTCGTGTTTATTTATTTTTTGTAATGGCGAATAACAAGTTAGTTGTAACTGCTGACTAAAATAGAAAATAAAAGGCATTATCTAGAGTTTGCAAATTTATTTTAATTTTGTCAACAACAGGTTATGTGCCCAGGACGCAGGATATAAAATTAAACGGCAAAGCTAGGCAAGTTCTAGAATTATTGAAGGCGTGCTTGGTCACAAGTGTGAAAACGAAGTAAAAACAAACCATGGATTCTGAAGGAGTAAAATTTACTTTTGCGAGGTTAAACAACGGTAACTACCAAAATTGGAAGTAAGAATGATTTTGATAAAGGAAGATAACCAGTCAGTAATAGAAGATCCAATCCCCGATCCACTCATGGAGGAATGGAAGCGTAAAGATGCAGAAGCACAAACCACCATCTCATTGGGCATTGAAGACAACCAAATGATTCATATTTATAAACGTGAGCATGCCAAGGAGATGTGGAATGAACTACAAAAAGTACATGAAAGAAGCAACTCAAGCAATGAACTATACCTGTTGAGGAAATTATATCAATCAAAGCTTGGAGAAGATCCATGTCTGAATATATAAAGGAAGTTTTGGAGTTGGTGGAAAACCTATGTTGCCGCACTGTTGTTGGGAGGCTTGCCAGATAGATATTCGACTCTAGTGACAGCACTGGATGCTCCACCTGATGATGAGCTAACTTTGGAGTATGTTAAAATAAAATTGTTGGCCGAGGCAATCAGAAAAGAGGAAAATGTAACTGGTGAAGTTACAATTTTATAAATTTTTTTTTGGGCGATTCTCATGACATTTCTGCATTATTTTTCGTGACGCGGTATAATGAAAATCATATGGGTTTTCGCAAGAAATTGATCTTAAAAAAATACATTTTCATGCGATTCAAATGACAAAAATTTTCATGCGTGTTTTCGCGACAGAAATGAATGTTTTATCCCATTATATTTTTGTGAAATTTTCGATACGCTGTCATCTCCTGATGATGCCAACTTGGTTAGAGATCATAAATGACAAATTATATTACACTTCAAATAAGTCACACTGTATACGTTCCTCATTAGAAGAGAACGAGCGTTGAAACGCTAGATCCTAGTTACCACATTTCTTTCTCAAACGACACCCTGTACAAATTTTTCTGTCATGTTTACCTAACTCTTCCTGATGATCAAAACCTGGTTTTCGAAGATGTGGCTCGGTATCCTTCTGACAAGTTAGATCGCACGTTAAAACGTTAGACCCTCCTAGTCGATCCGTTTAGAGTCCCGTTAAACTATCATGTTTTTTTCTTAAATTATGTATTTTGCCACACCTTGTACACATTGACGTCATGTTTTTTTTATGTATTTTGACGCACCCTATACATCGCATGTTAAAACTTTAGAGCTCCGTTAAACTGTTTTTTTCTCAAATAATGCATTTTGTCGCACCTTGTACACTTTTCTGAGATGACTTAAGTGAGAATCAAAACTATCGGAAATTATTAACACATCATCCACGTAGATTGTAACAAAATCTTCAAATTCTGAACCACAAATTTTCGAGAGACACCGTGTAAAGGTACTAACACTTGAACTCAGCCCTAAGGGTAGTACACAAAAACTTAAACCCTGTATATTGTTGTGAATCAGGGGAAAGTGGGATCTGCCAATAGCCATGAGTAAAATCTATAGAAGACATATAGTAAACTTTTGGCAAAGTACGCATTATCTGTTTTAAAAAATCTGTTTTAAAATCTGTTTTTTCGTTAATCTCTTCTATAGACCGCGGATTTTCATATTCATGTTCCATAACTCGGTTTAAATTTCGTGCATCTAAACAAATACGAACCAAATTATCTTTTTTAACTTTTGTCATGATAGGTGAAATATATGAAGTTGCCATGCGCTTGATGACACCCCATTCTTCCATCATCTCTAATTGTTCACTAACCGCGTTTCGGTGGCTAAGAGGTACCGGATATTGTTTCTGACAGAATTCTTTATTATCCTTCAGCTTTATAACATGTTCGTATTCATGTGTACGACCAGGTACTTCAGAAAAAAATTCCTGAAATTCTAATAACATATCCTTGAATATTTTTTGCTAATTTACTGAAATTTTACATTTCGCAACCATGTCTTCCACTTCAGATATTTTGGGAAAACTAGTTTCTTTAATATAACTCAATCGGTATATATTTTTGCTAGCAATCGGCTTCATTTCCGGTGATTCTAGAACGACTAATTCACACATTGTTTTTTCTTCCGGAACTATCACCAACTTGCCATCTATATTAAACATTATCACATTTTCTGATAAGTCTATTTTAGTCTTAAACAACCTAAGTAAGTCTGATCCTAAGATAACTAGATGAGCTAGGTCCGGTATTAATAAAAACTCGTGAAAAAATGAACAGTTTAATATCGAACAGGAAATTAACGACTGTTGATTGATTCATCGTTGTTCATTTTTGAATGCCCCCGTGACTTTCACTCCAGTGCAAGGAAATGTTGGAATTTGTTCATGATACGCTCCGCTCTGTGACCAAAACTGATAGCGCATATTTCACTAACGGTATCGATTAAAGCAGGAAAATTGTAATGAAACATTTTTAATGAGATTATAGGTGACCGCGAGTTTAGAATTTCTTGATCAAATTCGAAATCACAGTCCATTATCAGATCATCCCTAGGATTATTCAGACACGATTCGGCCCTATTCCTTATCTGCCCCGCCTCCTGATCCGGACTCACAGACCGAGAGGCCCTGACTCGTTTCCCGAACAGTAATTTTCATTTTTTGCAACCTCTTTATTATTGACACGCGTTTTGGTTCGAATTGTCGAGAAAATTCTTTCCTAGGATATTGCTTTTCTTTCGAAAAAGTGTTTACACGATTTTTTTCGCGATCAGTTTCCGAAGGTTGTTGATTGAAACTTGAAATTTGATTATTCCCGCTCGGAAAATGTACCCTTTCCTGGTTTGTCTCTGATGATGAGTTGTTGGATCTCGAAACTTCATTTTCTAAATTGAAATAATAGTCTGCCTGACGCAATTTTTCCGTAGCTTCCTCGAACGTTTGACTCCCGACTAACACTGCTGAAATGGTTGGTGGAAAATGACGTGCAATTGTTTTTATCGTAATATGCTCTGGATAAGGTGGTTCTAAATATTTGGACATAGCTACAAATTTCATAAAATGTTCCACAAATGAAGTTTCATTTTCCCAATAATGACCTGAATGTAGAGCCAATCTTACTTCGAGCTGTTTTGTTTCAGACCAAAACTGATCGATAAATGCACTTTTGAACATATTAAAGTTTGAAAAAGTACTCATATATGCTTGCCTCCATAATGTTGCGGTGCCTTTGAACTGAGAACTAATCAAAAGCGGAATCTTTCAAATGGCATATTTACTTGATGAAACTCATATTCAATTTGCTCTAAAAACTCCATTGATGCTGGATTTTCCGAATTATATCATATTATATCATATTTCCGAATATATCAAAATTGTAAATATTTAGGAATGATGAAAAATTCAAAAATTATTGTCATTGGCTATTTCCTTAGATACGGACAAGTGATGCTTTTGAAAAATATTTATATTCAGAAATAAGTGAGGTTACCCATTTCTGTACATAATTGTTAAGTAAAAATGTATCTAAATTTAAGAACAAATATGAAAATTTGTAGTTATGAAAATTGAGAGGTGGTAACTAAGGAAAGTACGAGACTTTCAACTTTTTTATCAACAGGACGATTCTTCTCAAGGCGACGAAGGAGAACGCCATGAAAATTTTTGTCTCCAGAAATTTGAAAAATATTGTAATAGAAATGTTAAAAATTGTATATAATTTTATTGAATAATAATAAGTAAAAGTAAAAACAGTGAAAACTAAGTTCCAGTCAAATTTCCAAGGTCCAGCTTCGAAAGTTAGAAAACTCACACCACACACCAACATTTGAGGAAAACCAGGTATTTACCGAGTAACCTTTATATGCATATGTAAAAAAAAATTGTCCAAGAACGAAAAATAACAGAATAACAGAAATTCAGATTGCAATTACAGTGACATTGAATTATCAACTGACATTTCAAAGACAAACGGTGTAGGTTAAGAACATTTTTAGAGTTAGTTAATTTTCTCTCTTGATCATTAAATATCTACACACTGAGTTATATGATTTAAACTCAACATGAGAGTCTAGCCAAATCAAAATTGTTATTTCGAAAATAATAGTAATAACTAAAAATTTATTTATCTAGACCATAGAGCAAGAACAATGGCACACGCGGATGACTTAATTATCCTCGTACAAGCGACCACAAGAAAAGTATTCAAAGGCTGTTTAGAGATAAGTTACCGAAACTGCCTAGACTCTAGGGCAATATTGAGACGCTAGATCAGATGACCAGAGTCAGGGCCGCTGGGAACATCTCAACCAGAAAGGTTATCAAAATGGTTTACGATGGAACAGCACCAGACCTCTGAGAGAAACTAAGGAGGCTGAAGTAGGCAATCAAAGAAGACGGCAGGGTCAGCTTACATCACATTGAGTCCATTCCCATGATAGAATTTAGGAAAATGGTAGAGGCAATGTTCTACATGGGGAACACTGCCCTAGAAATCTTTACCATGGCCAAGAACAAGAAAGGGTGTAAAGACAAAAGCTACGGGGTGATTGTCAGTGAGGGTGGAAAATCGTACAGGGATACCCTGGGCACGGTCGAAAATGCCGTTGGAAACACGGAGGCTCCAAAGGTCATATAAGAAAAACCAAAGAAGGAAACCTCCTCTTTACAATGAAAAAGGTCCCCGAAGCTCTATCGGAGCTAAAAAAGGCGATGGAAACAAATGGAGCTCTTGAAACCTGAAGTCTGGAAAGGAGCGGCCGCTAGACACTTTTCATCTAAGAGGTATGGCGGCTGACGTCACAAAGGAAGAAGTCCAGGAGGGGAACAGTGGACAAATGAATGCAAGTTAAGTGAGCTAAGGCCGCTGAGGAATGACACAACAGCTATAACGGTAACTTTGTCCAGAGAGCTGGCAAAGCCACAGTATAAGAGGGAGGAGCTGAGGGTTGGCCACGTAAAATGTAGCATAGAAAAAAGGGTACCAGTCCTCAAGGACCCACAAATAGGACATCTGTAAAGGGCCTGATAGAACTAATAACTGATACAAGTGTGGAAAGGAACATTACAGGGCCCAAAACTGTGCGTGAGAGGAGTACTGTTCGCTATGCGAAGCGAGGGGACACTCAGCAAGAAACGCGGGATGATCGCGATTCAGAGAGGCTCTCAAGAAAACCAGAAGGGGCCTTAAATTAACCTGGAGGGCTTGTGTCCTGGGGAGGGATGATTATTTTCCATGAATGTCCTTCCAAAGGACCGTCAGAAAACAGGATGAGGGCAATGAGGAGCCCCTCAACATGGAGGATGAGGTTTTTCCGCTGGAAAGGGGTATCAACAGCTTTAGGGAAAGTTCACCCCTACCGGAAGCCTTGACAACATCTGAAGCGGAAGAACTTAATGTAACCCACTCTATCCAGTTAGGCATAATAGAAAACAAAGCTTCAAGTCAAGGATGGCGGAGGAGTCTCCCAATACCTAGAAATGCCATTGAAAATTCTTCAAATCAACGTAGACAGAAATGGGACAGCCCACAATCTGTTGACAAGAACCATGGAGGAGAAGGGAATAGGCATTGCCCTGGTCCAGGAACCAAACACCAGGATGACCAGCAAAAATCCAAGATGGCTAATGGACATTACAAATAGCTGCGCGGTATTCTGCGCAAACCGAGGCTGCGGGGTAGTAAAGCATGAGAAGGGCCAGGGCTTTGTTTGTATCAAATGTGAGAAATGGGCAATTTATAGTTGTTATATATCTTTTAATACTTCCATGAACGTTTTTAAGACAAGACTACATCTCCTTCTCGACCACGTTGCTGTTTCAAAGACCGAGGTGATAGTGTCAGGAGACTTCAACACTAAATCACCTTTGTGGAATTCGCACACTACAGACGTCAGAGGAGCATATATGGACGAAGCTTTACAAGCCATCGACATGGTAGTTTTAAACGAGGGAAGCACCCCGACTTTAACCAGGGAAGCCACCAAATCATATACAGATGTAACCTTCGCCACGCAGGAGGCTAGTAGGATGGAGGGTATCCCCAGTGGAAATCCTCAGCTTACATAGATACATAAACTACGAGATAAATATAAGGGAGCAGAAGCCGAAGAGAGAATGGCTGGAAAGGCCTCATCCATGGGCGGAGGCATTCAGAGACGCTTTTAGCATTGCAGCTGAAGGGGTGAAAGACTACAAGGGCCCAGTAAAGATAATGAAGGGGACACAAGACCTGAACATGGCGACGAAGCGGGGCGATAACAACAAGATGCAGCCAGTATGGTGGAATGGGGAGATTGCTCAGCTTTAGCAACCTGTAATAGATCTCGGAGGTATCTGACAAGAGACTCAAACCAAACCTCAACCGACGGCATGAGGCATCTCAGCACCCCCTATCAACTGCACCAAGGTGGAAAAAATCAGGGAACTCTTTCCCGCTGACGATAGCTCTATCCCGATATTCCCCAGACTAGCTGAAAATCCACCGCTGTTCAGCTCTGAAGAACTATTACCAGCGGCAGATAAATTAAAAAAGAAAAAGGCGCCAGGCCCGGACGGCATCTTTCCGGAGATCGTAAAGCTAGCGGTGCGAACGCGCCCGGACATTCTCCTGAGTACTTTTAATGCGCAAATTTGTGCTAGAAAGAGCATGCGAGAGAAGAGCAGCGTAGATAGATATCATTCTGATAGACATAAAAACTCATTTAAGACGGCGAAATGGGGTATAATCCTGCTTAAGCTTCGTGAAATTGATATCAGCAAATACATGTTGCACATTATGTTGGCGCACTTCTCAGAAAGAATGCTGGTGTGTGGCAGCCATCAGCAGGACATGTCACAGGGAGTCCCACAGGGATCTATATTGGTACCAACTCTGTGGAATGTCATTTATGATGGCGCTGAGGCCAGAACTGCCAGCGGAGAAACCAAACCTCCTTATGCAGAAAGCAAACACTGCGCTCGCAATATTGCAGGACTGGATGAGTCTTAACAGTAATAAAAGGCCCGAGAAAGAGGAAAAATATTCACCTCGGCGTCTGGTTGGATAACAAAAAGATATTCAATGAGCATATTCGGAAGATTTGTTTGAAGGTGATTGACAATGTTTCATGATGAATTCGACTAGTTCGGACTTCCATTGTCTAATATATAAAATTATTTGAAATCCCTGAAACAACTAAAAAAGAATAATTAAAAATAAATAGCTGAAAATAACAATTATATTAAGCAAAATGAACCTGAAATGAAATAATAGTGAAATAAAATACAAGTAAAAATAAAACATATGAACTAAAAATAAAAATAAAGAAATACAAAATGAAAATAAAGATAAAAATAAAAATGAAAAAGTTAAGAGATTTCAAGCCAAGTTAGTTCACGACGTTTCGATTGTTAGTATCCACAATCGTCTTCGGGTGATGACTGGACTGATTCCTCCGAGAGATTACTATTTATGGGTCGTTCGAGTACTTTCACTTATCCCCGCTTTCCATTTTTTTTTCGCTTCACTGGTTCAGTGGAAGACGACCGTTTGGCGGGAGTTGGCCATTTTTCGCTTGATGATGGGTTTCCATATGTTGCATATTTCTACGCTGGGGCTTGGCTGAATACGTTGTTGGACAACATGTATGCGGCTTCCTTGAATTTTCTCCTAACCAAATGTTCTTCTTTGTGTAAGATCTCAGCTTGGGACCACTCGATGTTGTGTTGATGGTTCCAAACATGGCCTGCTATTCCTGATTTGCTGGTTTCCCCTCGCTGTGTATGTTTCTTGTGCTCGGCAATGCGAACATTCAAAGGCCTCTAGGTTGCACCAATATAGGATTTTCTGCACTCACAGGGTATCCGGTAAATGCAATTCTTGGAATCGCAGTCCACGTTTGGTGGCCTGGTTTTCGTGAGGCTGCTACGGATAGTGTTACCGGATCTGAAGCAGGTTCTGATGTTGTATTTGGAACCAATTCTTCTTATCCTCTCCGATAATCCTATGATGTAGGGAAGTGCAAGCACTGGTTGTGACGGCTTCTCTTCCTTGCTAGGCTCCTGCTTTCTTCAGCCAAAATTTTTTCTACCATCGCTTTGGAGTAGCCATTCCGTTGAAGATAATTTTTGATGATGTCTAGTTCCTTCTTCATCTCGAGACCTTCCTTCGTGTTACAGAGCTCGAAAGCATGGTCTGAAAGAGTCTTGATGATTCCTCTTTTAGTTGATGGATGGTGGTTGGATTCGTGGTTCAGATACTGCCCCGTATGAGTGAGTTTTCGCTATACAGATGTTTCCCACTTAGTGTCGGTCCTCTTCACCAAAATGACAATTAGTTGTGGATTTCCTTCTCCATTGTGAAATTGATGGAAGGTCTCATGCTGTTGATATGTTTCAGGAAGACGTGAGACCTTCCATCACTTTCACAATGGAGAAGGAAATCCACAACGAATTGCCATTATTATTTCATTTCAGGTTTTTTTGCTTAATATAATTGTTATTTACAGCTATTTATTTTTAATTCTTTTTTAGTTGTTTCAGGGATTTCAAATCATTTTATATATTAGACAATGGAAGTCCGAACTAGTGAAAATACCAACTACCGGCAAAAGGAGGATGCTATACGGCGTGGTCCAATTCATGCTGCTACTTGCGGCACCGGTGTGGAATAGGGTAATGGACGTAGATAAATACAAGAAAATGGTTAATGCCACGCAGAGAAAGTTGATCATTAGAACCATTGCTGCGTACAGAACGGTGTCAGCTGAATTCATAAACACGCCGAGAGACGAAGAACGGTTCAGGAATGGCAAGATAGGTAGGATAGAAACATCGAAAAGGCTTAATGGATAAAAAGGGTAATTCCATACATTCAGTCCTGGCTGGACTGCAAGCACAGGGAGTTGAGTTACTTCACCACACAGTTCTTCACAGGACATGGCTCTTTCAGGCGATTCACAAAGAAAATCGGCAAAAGCATCTTCTGTCGTAGGGTCGATGATGTGGAGCACAGCATAATAGCGTGCGAAAGGTGGCACGGAGAAATGAGTCATTTTGAACGGGAGACCGGAATAGTAGCGTCCATCGACACCATAGTAGATGAAATGGTAAACTCCAGAGGTGGCTGGAAAACGAGTTGTACTTTCATCGACAGAGTTACGAAGCAAAAGGAACTGGAAGAAAGGGAATACCAGAGGGAGGAAAAAGGAAATTGGGCAAAACAAGGCCTTTAAATAACTGAGTTGTATATGTGATACCGTCGCCCTACTTTGAGTATGTTCTAACGGATGGTTCCGGGAAGGGAATAGGGCCAGGGGTGGTTTTTGTTGGAGTAGCGCCCGTCAGTACTAGATCTGATAGACTACATAGGCCAAAGATCTAGTCCTAAGCAGTTTCCACCCTACACAAAAAAGGTCAGTTTAGGTCAGGTCAGGTTAGGTTAAGACTAGTCAGGTCAGTAAGCTTCGAAAAACTATAACTTCATTAATTTTCAGGGTAGACGGTTGGAGGAGTTCGTCCACCAATATGGTATCTGTTTGACAGAAAAAAAGCAACTGTTCATATGCAAGATAATTTCGAAATGGAATTTTTTTTCCAAATCTAAATTAACCATTTTCCATATTTTGGAATTTGTCAACCCTTGGGTATCGAATGCAAATTTCACGTTATTAAAGAAAAAACGGAAAGTTTCTAAATCTTCTGCTGTGGATTGGGCAAGTTTTTGTAGGGAGGTGGTTTTTGAAGCGTTTTTTACCAAATCAAAAAACTAGGAAGTCGCGGTGTCATTTGAAAAACGCAAGTATCATCGAGGCTTTAGAGTTAAAGGGGCATAGAACGGTAAAAGTGTTCATAGTAGCAGGCTAAAGGCGAGACACAGATAACCTTTTGCCGTTGATAGAAAACCGAATTGAGAAAAGATCAGTAATCAATTGAGATTGCTGGAAAGCATATAATTGCTTTTCTCGTGAAGGCTACAACCACTTGAAAGTAAACGATTCAATAACTTTCAAGGACCCTGAAACGGGTGTACACACCAATGCCATAGAATGTTCTTTGAGGGATGCAAAGACGGTCACAGTTTCGAATGGACGTGAAAAAGCGCACATTCCTGCAAATTTTGCGCGCTACAGAGTCATTTTTGAGATTGGCAGGTAAACTTAACAACGCCTAAAATTCCTCTGAAGAGTCGAATGTGGCTGACGAAGAGGAATATTCAGACTTAGAAACCGGTCTATAATTTTTCTGTATTACCAAAAATGGTCCTTTTCAGAGCCGACAATTTTTTTTATAGAATTCGTATAACAATGAGAATTATGATGAAAGTTGGCCGTTGAACTTGCCGAAGAATATTAAAGGAAGACAGTCATAATGTTCTTTCAGAAACAATTTTGAATGAAATAACTGAGAGGACTAGACGAAAAATTGATTCTGGTGAGGGTGAGATGGTTGGGAGTAATTGTATGCGAGTTTGATCATTTCATGGTTCAACATAATTGTTTAATAATTTTACAGTGAAAAAAAGGAAAAACATAAATCATTACAATCAGGAGGAAATACCAATGATAGTTCAAAAGAAGAGGAATGCACAGCTCCCAGAAAGAAGCGTATGCAACACAATTTATCGACCGATCATAATAAATTATCAATATCTATCAGTTTTCAGTGAAAAATACAGTAGCCAGAGGAAGAACGATATGGAGCATGTAAGGAATAAAATAGCACTCAAAAGACATTATTGCTTAGAATTTCTCTCTGAAAATAAAGAAATATTCATAGATGAAAACTGGATACCTTTCAAAACATTTATTTGTAATTGTTACCGCAAAGAGAAATAGAGTATTTCAATTTTTGCATAGTTTATGTAGATACAAGATAAGTCAGTGACTTAAGAGAGTTTTTGCATGCACTACTAAATGGCGGGATTACTTTCATGACCGAGTTTAACGTTTTCAATTTGCTTTGTTCTGATTGATTCAACAATATTAAAATCTTCAATTTGACAACAATCGTCATTGATATCATATTTGCGTCTTTTGCTCAATTATTTTATGCGAAAAGTAAATTTTAGCTTTAAAAACGTCAAGTGAAACAGACAGTGAGCCGAAAAAAAAGAGAATGTATAATCCGTCAAACTATAAAAAAAATGTTATAAAATAGAATGGAATTAAAGGAGGGGTATATACTTATCATTGAGGAAAACAAATAGATCCGAGATCTACAGGTTTTTCCGTTTCCGTTTTTTATCAGGGCCTATATAAACTACATTTATTATGAACATTAATATATCGCATATTTACTTCAGATGTAAGAAATGATGGTTTGTGAATTTCCACCAAGATGAAATGGACTTTTGAATTTCAAAAATTAACTTATTTTCAACAAAAACTGAGCAGGATATATTTCTTCAATCACTTATTGAAAAGTTACATATAAATCGTCTTCAAAAAAAAATACTACAGAGAGGCAAAATGTTTTAGAACAAACTGATGAAGTTAAAGTATGTAAGGGAGCATTTATCAGTCTATATGAAATAAATGAAGCCAGAGTTCACAAATTTTGTGAGGATGGATGTCACCCGAAAGCAAATGCAGTGCCTCCTAAAATATACCACAAAATACACGAACAAATCCTTTGCTTTCCAAAGAAAAAGATACATAACGCAAAAACAGACATTGAATATCTTAGTGCACGATTGGATGTTAAAATAATACATACAATGTTTAACGAAAAACATCCAGATCTCGGTATAAAGTACAAATTTCACTTACAATACTTGCAAAGTTTTTCCTTAAATTTGGTCAACCACAAGTCGACACATGTATAATTTGTAAAGATCAACAAAAATAAAAGAATAAAACTTATCAAAAGATGCAAAATTTATGGTTGTCTCAGGTAATGATCTATAAAAGACGTGGCAAAAAATTTCACTTCGAAAGTTCATTGGTTCAAGATCTTCGTGAGGAACGAGATGATGTAGCAATTATGACATTCGATTCTATACCAAATCTATCATTGACGCACATACCTGTACAAAACATTCATTTACGGCAATCAAGGGTTCACTGTTTTGGTATAGAGGATTCAAAAATAGACAAATCGACATTTTACATATATCACAAAGGCATTGCTAACCCAAAGAGTCAATGAAGTTTGTTGAATATTGATGCTATTTATAAAAAATAATATTGGGGCACATAGAAGTGTGTTAATCTGTTAAAATATATTTTTCCGTTAACCAGCAGTCGCTCCCCTACGAACGAAAACTCTCAAAGTCGAAAGTTGTGCAAGCTAAGGACTAACAAAATCTTACCTTTTAATGTGAGATTCCTAACACTGATTGGACTGTAGAAAGTGAAAATCGATCGTTCGGCCTTGCGGTTCCAACCACCAGTTCGCACAGCGGAGGATTGAGTTAGTAGAGCAAACCACACACGTCAACCCAACAGGCTACCATCCCACCATATTATTTATATCTATTTTCCGACGGCTGCCCCGATAAAAATGAGAATAATACATTGTTGAGATTTATGTTGGCTTTGACTGACTTTAAAATATTTGAAAACGTTTATCAATATTTTCCTATACGTCGTCATTCGTTTTTTCCAAATGACCGTGATTTAGGAACTATAAAAAATGTTCGAAAGAATGATCGTTAGGGTGCAGCGATTTTTTTAATTTATAATTACTTCGGCATACCCGTGAAAAGTTTATCTTTCATGTTGTTAGTAAACACAAGAAGAATCATGATGAAAAGAGAAATGAAAATTTATATATTTTTTACCACTTTTAATTGTAACTAACATTACTGCAGTTTCGTCCTATATGGACATAACTGCAGTAACGTTAGTTACAATTGAAAGTGGAAATTTTCATTTCTCTTTTCATTATGATCTCCTACCATGTAGTAATGGCTACATCCATCAATTCATTGACAAGAAGAATCAGTTAGCTCATATGAGCATAATGAAGTTTAGAAAAATTTAGGCAAATACTCATGAAATCGCAAACATTGTATGACCGCCAAATATCGTCCTGTGTGATACCGTGTTAGTGTAAGATGAACAAGAATGGCCTTGAAACGTGCATGTTGAGACCCATAGGGAACGGCTTACATTCCGCTCTTTATAAACAAACACTGTTTGAAACTTATAGTCAACTCGCGCTAGTACAGCAGTTTATCCACTTGATTACAGAAACAACAAGAGAGTTATAGAAATATAGCAAAAATCATCGTTGCCAACTATGAGTATAAAAAGAATTTCACAACTGATTCGTTCCTACCACGACAAATATAGAAGCTTGATGAAACCATATCATGGCCGTCAAACTAACATAGAATACCAAGATTAAGACCTTCATAACAGAGTCCCAGAGTCAAATGATCTATAATAAATTATATGATATCTTAGAAAGGCATGTACCAAATTACAAGTCATAATAACGTACTTACCCAGTATGGTAATCCAAGGAAATTGATATTTCGATCACCTCGAAAATCTTCTCATTGCCAAAGAGAATATACGAACACGTGTCTATAATTATAAAAGAATTATAAAAGTAAGATCAGATAATGCTCGAGGATTTCGAACGTTTGAAGTGCCTGTATTCGTTTTCGATGCCAAAGATTATATCCACATTATTAGACGGCCAGACTGTATAACTGAGTCACTTCTTTCTCTGAATATGTCTGATGAAACCTTCGAAGACATTGCCAATTGTCTAGTGACATGCTAGACTAATAATAATTTTCCATGCCACACCGATGCCGCAGAGAGCTGCATCAAGTTGGTGACAGAAATATCAAGTGCAGTTCGTGAGGAAAATTAACGAGACGGTTTCATTAGGGCAAGACTACCGTCGCGTCAACGAATGCCTAATTTTAATACAAAAAACAAGTTGATATCTTAATTTGTATTTACCTCAAAACATTAAGACGGGTGGGTCAAGTTTTGTACGTTTGTATTATGTATTACAAGGAAACTTTTCATATCTTTGTGGTTGAACGTTTTTTTGAAAACTCCATACATAATCGCTTCACTGTAATGATTGTATCTACGTCCCAGGAGAACACATTGATTGAACTCAAGCTCAACATTTACAGTCATACAGATAAAAACTGAATTTATTGAGTTTTTTTTCTAACCCCCCGAAGCCCTGATACATTCGGAAGGGCGCGCCAGTATTATCAACCAACGACCATCAAGAATGAGAGCCTTCTGTATCTGTCCGGCAAGCCTTAGTGCGGCAAGCCGGTATGCTCTGGTTGTCGAGAAGCACTACATCAGGCTTATAGGTTTGTTTCAGCCTGATGGTGGAGAACGAATAATTTCAATAAATTCGGTACTTCTCGTTGCCCACAACGGATTCAATATCCCGCGTAGCGTATGGCAACAACGGTGTCTCCACAATACTGTAAGAGTACCGTAGATGGTAATATAGCACTCTAGGGGCGTTATGTCGATGGATATAGGCCGAGACCGCATATGCTGGACATGCTGATAGCAAGTGCATTAGGGTCTCGGGCGCCTCGCGGCAGGTCCTGCACCTTGTGTCAGGAACCTCTATACCCATTACGCGACTGCGGTAGACTGAGGTGTTAAAAATACCATCCTGGCAAGCTATGATGAAACCCTTAGTTTCCGACTTCAGCCCACTCGACCTGAAGAAAGCAAAGTCAGGCGCTTTGATAAGTCAAAGTCTCCAATGTTATTGAAGAAGACCCTATGCATTGGCTTATCCTTGTGTTTCCGCAGAAGTGAGGTGATCTCTGCGGCTTTCATCTGAACTTTTTGCTGAACGGGTTCCAACTCGGTAACAGAGTTGTGGTCACCTATACCGAGTTCATCAGCTGCTCGGGCAGCTGCCCTGAAGAGAAATGTTCCAATTCCTGCTCTCTCATGGTCACGGACCATGCAGAGAAGGGGATCCGAACTCATGACGACTTTAGAGTCTATATTCAGTACCGTTCTGTTATGCAGACACTCAAACTCAAAAGTCCACGGCCTTCTTGTTGTCGGGGGAAGTACAACCGTGAAACGGACGGTTTGGGATGCAAACTCCTATAAAGATGCATCATTTTCTCTTTACGTCGAGTAAAGTCTTTACGTCGAGTTGATACAGCTCCACCCGAGTCCACTTCACTACTCCAAACGAGTAGCGTAAGATTGAAACGGCAAGCATATTTTGTTGAACTGCGCCTTGAAATACCATCAAATAGATACTGGGCAATTAAATAAGGCACACCTTGATAAACGTTTTAATAAGTAATCACTTCGTCGACATAACATACAACATGCAACTCACACGAGTACAGAGCTAAAAAAAAACTAACAGATGACACATGTCAATTACAGGATTGCCAACATACTAACTTCAACATATTTGTTGCACCAACTTTAGTAGATGAACAAGGTCCTTCCGAGCCTTGTTCGAGGGGTAAATGTGTGACGTCATCGAAGCAGGATGGAGTGAGTATCATAGCGATTCAAGAATGGAACTCCGCCACTCGGCCCGCTTAGTAATCCGCTACACGGCTCCCTTGGTACTCCGCCCCCTTGAGACTCCGCCCTTCGTCTCCCTTGTCACGTGGTGCTAATTGAAAAAAATTTATAGTTATGAGATTTGAATCCAGGACGTTGGTGTGGTAGATGTTGTCCTTAGCCTCGACACCAACGTGGAATATTGGAAGTAATTGCTAGTGGTTGGTATTTATAGCGTTTGTTTTGTCGGGACCGAAATTGACTCATTCATTATACTTGACCGCATTTTTTGGTTTCCGTAGAATGTTAGAAAAATTGTAATCATCATTTCCTTGTAGATAGAAGATAGAAAAATATACTTAGATTTGGAAAAGCATTAATATTTCATATAACGGTGTGTATGTGTGTGTAAGAATGAGAGAGGTAATCGTCGCAAAGAGAGATGAAGATGGTATCGATGTTATACGCCGCCAATACCAGCATGGCAGGTTCGGTGTTGCCGGTTGTAAAATAAATCGTTGTTTATTGAGCAATGAAGCGTTGCCGGTTTCGAAATTGAGCGTGAACGACTCTATAAAAATTGTATGGTAATGACTTGGAGGGCTCTTACGTTTCAAGTGTGTTCTAACATGTCTGAAGGACACTAAGTTGTATCTTTGTTAACCACGTTAGCATCATCAGGAGAAAGAGGAGATGACACCCAAAAGTGTCGAAGGGTTACGCGTTGTGGATTCAACGCGGAGACAATGGGGTAGCAAAGTATTCAACAATAACATTTCAAATACAAATCGATGCAAAGAGAGATGGAGATCGAGGTTTTACCGGTTGCTAGTGCAAGCAGGTGTTGCCAGTTGTACAATAAATCAATGTTTATGGAGTAATGTAGTGTCCCGCATAATCCACTCCCGATATAGAAAATGGGCGTGACGGAGTCATTCGCGACGGCGGAAGATTAGCCATTATGTACTCTTGTGTTTTAGCCTTACACCGGAAGCATCGCACGCATTCGTGTACAACCCTTTTTACTAAGTTGCGGCCTGATAGTGGCCAAAATCTTTCTCTTATTGATGCCAAAAGGGCTTGAGGACCTGTGTGAAGAAGCCTAATGTGTTCCTGACGCACAATTGTTAGGGTAAAATGACAATTTGAAGGTAGGACTGCTGGATGTTTCTTTAAATAGTTATAGTTAGACTGTTGTAATCGTCCACCCACACGAATAATCTTATTCGTGGTATCGTAAAAAGGATTTAGGCTCAAAATTTTACTCTTTTTGTGAAGTAATTTAGATTGTGATAGTTTTCGAAAATCATCAGGAAAGTAAACCCTCTGTATAATATGAATAAGAAAGTATAACGATTCATCAAGCTCAACTGTTTTTAAGGTACCTTGACGTTTAGGATCATTTCTGTGTTTAATATTGTTTAAAAACCTCAAAAAATAGGCAAAGATACGTTGCAACTTCATTATAGAAGAGCGTGATTCAATGAATTTTAAAATATAGTCGAGAAAGCCATCGTTTGTGTTAACGAAAGATACAGTCTTATTACGCACTTCAGGAAGTTCGAAAGATTGAATAGAATTTTCAAGTTCCTTTGATGGCCAATTGAGTTCACACTGAACAAGCCATGAAGGACCGTGAAACCAGAGTTCAGACTTTGTCAGATCGATTGGCGATACTCCACGCGATAGTAAATCAGCTGGATTATCCTGCGATTTGACGTGTTTCCATGACTTAGAATTCGAAATATTCTGTATTTTTGCAACCCGATTGGCTACGAACGTTTTTAGAATATGTGGAGACGTGTTTATCCATGAGATGCATATCGTGGAGTCACACCAATAAATAATTTTTTCAATGTTCCAACTAGATGAACGTGCCTTGTCTACAAGCTCGGCTAGAAGAAGTGCTCCAGACAATTCCAATCTAGGTATTGTTAACACCTTTAGAGGTGCAACGCGAGTTTTTGCACAATATAGATTGGAAGTACAGTTGCCGAGTGTATCGGAACATCTTATATAGATACAAGCGCCGTAAGCGGTTTGTGAAGCATCGCAATACCCGTGGAATTGTACAGATACAGGGTTGGGACATGATGCTTGTCGCGGTATTTTTATCGAGTTTAGGCACTGCAATTGAGATTGATAATTCGACCATTCAGTATGTAGGTTGCTGGGAAGTGACTCATCCCATGACAACTTGAGTTTCCAGAGTTCTTGTAGAATAATTTTTGCCCTAATTGTAACAGGTGAAAGAATCCCAAGAGGGTCAAAAATCTGAGCGGTTAGTGATAATATCTGACGTTTTGAAATTTTAGAACCATGTTGAGAAGTATTGATACAGTATTGGAGACAGTCATCTATCGGATTCCATAGTAATCCGAGTGTTTTATT
>NW_019294759.1:0-22397 GCF_000500325.1 Leptinotarsa decemlineata | reverse complement strand
TGATGTTCTTCCAGGTCAAGATGAAAAAGTTCGTGTGGCTAAGGTACAGACTAATACAAGTGAAGTGAAACGGCCAATTTCTAAACTGTGTCCTCTTCCTGTGAACTAACACTGCTTTATAGATTGAAAGCAATCTTTCAATGTAGGGGAAATGTTTGGGACTATCGGTAAAACCTATGATAATTTGGGGCAGTGGCAACACCGAATGTGACTGCTACACTGTTCTATTTATAGACTTGAAGAGGGGAGCGCGTCTGGGCAAGCGAATAACCTTATCGCATTGTAGTTACCGTTTTTGCTAAAATGAGACGAATAGTACATGAGGAGAATGTATTGAATAGTAGAAATATACAGTACATATTTGGCAGTTAGCTTTTAATTACTGAAAGTGAAATTCCTTATTAGTGGATAATAATCCAAAACACAATTCTGAATACGAACATGATAGTGCAGGATCTACGCCTCCACCACCGCTTGACCCCGAAAAATTACAAGATTGCTTTCTATTTGCGAGGTTCAAATTTTTAGAGTTACATCATGTTCACAATGAAATTGAAACCGAATATATAGCGAAGAGGGGAAAAATTGCTGAACTGCAAGAGAAAATAACTCTCCTTACAATGGAGTGTGAGAAAATGGCTGCAACTCAACGAGAGAGATCTGCTCACATGAAAAAACTTACAACTAAAGTTCGGGAATTGGAAGGAGATACAGGAATATTCTCTGTTACATCTCTTGTAATATTTTCATTGAATATTCTATTGTATTTAACTATATGTTATTGTATGTCATAGTATTCTATTTTATACCATGCATTATATTTGTAGTATTTGATTGGATATCTTGTTGGATCTCATATTATTTTATTATAGCATCATTTTATCTCCATTGTTACGAACTTCATTCGGGTTCGAAAGCCGTCGTGGTTTGGAACTGTATCCAAATGTTTCGCCAGCACGAGTGACTGGCTTCTTCAGAGGTATATTCATCTTGAAGGTTCACCGATGACTGTCATCGGTGTAATGTGTAATGTCACTTTTTAGTCATATTTAAACGTTTATATTTGATTGAATGTAATGTATTATTGAATGAGATACGCCACTGTTTTTGTTTCCAATCTTCTACTCTGTAAATTACTTCGGGAACTCAACTGATGTATGGTATCTGCATTGGGTTCTGACTATCCTTGAGTCACAAGTGAAAGCTCCGATTCCTTCTGGCTTTGCTTTTTACATAATGCGATTTCTAGGGCTGTCTCAAACGTAAGACCATCTTTTTCTTATTTGAATCTATCTTGGATGGGACCTTTTCCAACTCCTACCAGAGAAATGTCCCTCAATACTGTTTGAAACTCGGTACCAAAATGGTCATTTCCACCCAAACACTTCAATTCAGTCGCAGAATCCATAACGGATTCTTACTTTTATAAAAAGTTCACAATTCACTGATCTCCTCTAAGACTCGTTACAATCCTCGTCGCCAATTGATATGTACGTACGAGAAAAAAGAAAACTATTCATTTCCCGAATAGTATTTATTCATCAATGAACAATACTGATTCACATACACACTTGGAATAATATATTATAATGACCCTTCAGACCAGTTTCCCAAAAAAAAACCTACTCGATCTTTTTGTAAACGCATTAAAAAAAATATAAAATATATCAAACAAAAACAGTGGCGTATNATAACTTCTAGCGTTTTATATTCACTAATTGTTCATTTTTCAAATAACTTCCTAATTTTTCAAATTGTTTCAGGATGTCGCCACAAAAATGCAGAGGCCAAATGTTGGATCTTGTTATTTCTACTTCTACAAAAATCTCTGATGAAGTCCCTACTAGTCCTACCGAGGAGTTTTCGAAAGAAGATCTGTATCATTCACAACATGTTACAATTTCATCAAATGAGATAGGTTTCGTTCATGAGGAAAACATTGTGGAAGCAATTACACCTGCATATACTCCTCTGCATAATAATTGCCGCCTCACATATCAGAACTCCAAGTGCAGTGACATTGTATCTGAGAATACAACAGTATCCAGTTCACCAGTGATTGAATTTCTTGACCGTATAGAAACGTCCCCATCAGAGCCCAACGAAATTATACTAGATCCAGCAACTCCATTAGCCAAAGCCATTGACCATTTCTTTACATCTAGAAAACAAACACCAGATGAACCCAACACAGTAGAACTTGATCAAATAGCTGAAAACCTCTGGAATGTAGCTGATTTTCTACCGGTAATTCACGATACCAGCAATGGAGAGAGTGGAGCAAGTAACCAAGTGAAAGATTGTACCAATTTTGAGGACCATGATTTCATACCACAACATAACAATAATGAGCAAGAAGGACCACTTCTGTCAGAGAGGGGAAGGCCTAGAAAAGGGCGTGAAAGAAAATATTCTGATCAAAACAGAAGCATTAGAAAACAAAAGACGAACACTAATGTAGAATATATCAGTGCAAAAGGAACGACAGTAAATGCAAAAAAAATCAATGGAGACAGTTATCGCTGTAGATGTCCTCTCAAATGTACTGAAACATTGTCTGTGGAACAACGCAAGAGCGAGTTCGAAAGATTCTGGAGTTCAGGGTCCTATGAAGCAAGATGTGCAATATTGCAAGGAATCGTTATCGAATAAAAAACGAAGAGAAGCTATTCAGTTACTTCAAAAAGAGTTTTTACCAGGAAATACCGTTTGGCTAATACCTCAATTTGTAAAAAAGCATTTCTAAACACACTCGGCATAAGTCAATCAAGGATTGATTTTGCCTTAAATAAATTCAGATCGCAAGCTCCTATAAATGACAACAGAGGTGTTCATTCTGGAGGTAAAAATGCAATTTCACAAGACAAATTAGGAGAAATAAAACAATTCATTGAAAGTTTCCTAAGTATAGTTCTCATTACGGTAGGAACACTACGACAGCAAATTTCTTAGCTCCGAACCTAAATCTAACGCTCTTGACCTTAACAAAGAAAAATTTGAAAATCCTGTTAGTATTTCGAGATTCAAACAGTGTTTTTATAGAGATTTCAATCTCAGATTCAAAAAGCCACAGAAAGACACATGTTTCCGTTGTGACCGTTACACAGCAAGCAAAACATGGGCAACCAGTGAACACCGGGTGTTACTAGAAAACGAGCATAAAGAACATTTGGATCATGCTTATAAATTGAGAGACCGAATGAAAAAGGACTTGGCTTGTTCTAAATCAGATATTTCATTGGAGACTCTCACTTTCGACCTGGAAAAGACGCATTGCTTGCCGCGATTACCAACTAGTATTGTTTATTACAAGCGACAGCTCAATCTACACAATTTAGGTATACATTGTGGGAGTACTGGAAAGGGTTTTTTTACATATGGCTTGAGAATGAAGCTGGTCGTGGCACACAGGAGGTAGGATCTTGTATACAAAAGTTTATAAGTGAGCATTTGAAACCAAACACTACTAAACTTATCCTTTGGTCAGATTCATGTGGTGGCCAGAATAGAAGCATTAAAATGATGCTGATGCTTGCACATATTCTCCATAATCACAAATCTTGATGATACAGAAGGTTTTGGCAGAGCTGTCGATTTTGAAATCGAAGACAATTCGGAAGTAGAACAAGAAAACCAAGACTGACATTTTATTTATACGATTTATACGATTTTGATATTAAGAATATTATTCATGTAAGAAAAATATTAGTACTTCATTTCTTTCAGATTCGTTACACGAAATAAACCCATTAAAACGATGTAGTAGTTTGACGTGTTTCATTGATGATTTATTTCATTAAAATTTTCACCCCAATAGCAATTGAGCAATAGTGCTTTATGCTTCTTGACATTAAGACAGTCAAATTGCAACCCACTATTTAACATTTAGAAAAAACATGTCAAATGTCATAACATGTTTTTCAGAAACTAACAGCCAATANAACATTTAGAAAAAACATGTCAAATGTCATAACATGTTTTTCAGAAACTAACAGCCAATAATACATTTAGCAACATAAAAAAATGTGTTTTTTGCGATGCACTCACAATTTTTCGTAATTTTTGTTGCACTAATTTATTCTTTACTTGTTTACAAAGAAGGAAAATATAATATTTTCATGTTTGGTTCCAGGCATCAGTATAAATTATCTGAAATTGTTAAGAACACTTTGCGCGCCATTTTCTAAAAATTGCTACGGTGTTGGTTGACGTTGTATTGCTTATCAGCGTCCATTTATACCATTGTGTAATGAAAAAATACATAACACTATTGCCTTTGTGGAGTGAAATTCTACGTAAAAAAAAATTGAGTAATGCACCAGTCGAAAGATTCTTTGGAATTATAAAAAATATAGTTTTGAAAAGTGACAAAAGTCAAAAATATATGAACTGAAGGGGTTATTAAAACGATAATATTTTTAGACTTTTGTTCTTTTTCCAATTCTTCGATTTTATATTTTAGAAAATTATTTTCTTTCTCTAGTTCCTCAATTCTCTCGTGTGATTCTTGAATCCTAATTTGAATTCGGACTTCGCTGGGAGCAATTGCATTCTTCAGTTCCGCTCTATTTTGACTAATTTCTTGCAAAATACTCTGTATACCATCCCGTCCGAGAGACATTCTTAAAAAGAGGCAGTGTAAGGAGCGATTTGGTTGGGATAGATAAGAAATTTATTGTAGAAGTTTTTTATACTGTTGTGCGATTGTGAACTTTTTGCTCGCGTTTTTGTATTTCGTCGTGACCTGTTGTTCAGAATCTCTAGTTTACAAATTAACTAATTGTCACTTTCTTATCTAGATTGTAATGTCTCTCAATTCGTTGTTTATATGCAAAATTTCTCAACCCATTTACTGGTGTAGGAATCAAAGTGATACTCACAGTGTCACACAGTCGTTAAACTCGAGAATATCAGCGCATTTTTAAACACGTCTACTCGCGACAGGTGTATAATAATAATGTCAAATTTCTACCTTATCAAAAATAGTTTGTCGATGAACATTTCAGAATATATTCTTCGAAAATATACCTATCGACGTGCTCAAACAGATTTGAGTATCATAAGTTCCTTCGGTACGAAAAAAAAATAGTTTCATTTACTCGGAACTGAATAACTCAACAAAGTCAAATGTCTCAGAATGTATTCTTAGAAAGAATGTCTATCGACGTGCTCAAACAGATTTGCGTACCTACCATACGTTCCTTCGGTGCGAAAAAAATTGTTCCGTATATTCTGAACTGAATTATCAAAAAAGTCAAATTTCTCACTTATCAAAAATAGTTTGTTGATGAAAATTCCAGAATATATTCTTCGAAAGTATATCTATCGACGTGCTCAAACAGATTTTCGTACCATATGTTCCTTCGGTGCGAAAAAAATAGTTCCGTATATTCTAAACTGAATTACTCAACAAAGTCAAATTTATCACTTATCAAAAATTGTTTGTTTATGAAGATTCTAGAGTACATTCTTCGAAAGTACATCTATCGACGTGATTCACGTCCTATAAGTTCCGTCGTTGCGAAAAAAATAGTTCCGTATATTCTAAACTGAATTACTCAAAGAAGTCAAATTTCTCACTTATAAGACTACTTTGTTAATGAAAACTCCAGAATATATTCTAAGAAAGTATATTTATCGACGTGTTATAACAGATTTGCATACCATACGTTCCTTCGGTGCGAAAAAAATAGTTTCGTATATTCGGAACTGACTTACTCAAAAAAGTCAAATTTCTCACTTATCAAAAATATTTTGTTGATGACCAATGTCTACTGAAAACAATTTGGTGACCTGCAGACCTGCAAAATAGTAAATTTTCGGTTCCGATTGTATCAGAAGATTTATTTTTCACATAGAACTTGCTGGTTCACCTGATTTTGGTTCGAGTAGCTGTTTGTGTAAAAATTGTTTTAGTAAAGGTATGTTACCAACAATGATTAGATTAGAAATTATATTAATAATGGTTTATTATTTAGACCCTTTCAGTTAGATACATAGTTTAGTGGTTTTTTATTCATCGCAATAATATTTTTAATGACTAAAGTCTTATAGAAAATTCAATATTGTTTTTTGAAAAAATAAGATTGATTATAACTCTCTGGCCCAAAAAATTTCGAAATCTGATTATACTTACGATTTGTTGAAAAGTGTTAAATATAACGGTGATGTTAATCATAAATTGGCAAAAATAATATGTGGGGTGGATAGTAAGAGAAATATGTTCAATATATACCGTGCTATCAGATTCAATTACGGAAATATAAGAAACTCATCTTGTCTCATAACGAAAACAAGATTATGACAAGTGATTTCCTACAACAAATCAAACACTACTCAAAATATACTTATCAGAATCGTATTATAGTAAAGAAGGTAGTTATTCCAAACTTTGTATATTTCTTGGAAAACGGAATTTGCTAAAAAATAGGTTGAGATTGAAATCTTTCCATAATAGAAACAAACATAAATTAAGAAAAATCAGATCGTCAACTCCATTTTCTGAAAGTTTGAAGAGTATCAATTCATCCTTGAATATTTCAGCCAGAAGAAACGAATATAGAAATAAAAAAATTAGAAAATCAGATTATTTCGCAATAGAAAGTGGGGAATTTATAGAAAACAATATAATTATTTCTGAAAATTTGAAGAGCGTCAATTCATCCTTGAATAGTTCAGTTATTTCGCCAAAAAAACGAATATCGAAATTAAAAAAAAAGAAAATCAGATGTTTTTGCAGCAGAAGGTGACGGAGCGGTAGAAAATAATATAATTACTGAAAATGAAAAAAACCATTGTTTCAAGTCGGTGGAAGAAAGTTGTACATTCAACTTACGAGAAAATTTTAATAAATTCTTCCGATACCAGTTTGTATGGATTCCGTCTGAAGCGAAAAATATGTTGTGCCAGAAGTGTTTGAAAAATTAGTAAAAATGATGAATCAACATTAGATCTACTACTAGTTGGTAGTAAAAATCTGAAGAATCCAAGCTGGGTACGACCAAAATACTCACATTTTAGTGTGCTCGAAAGCTCTTTCATTTTAACACATAAAGAATTTACTTCAATCAGTTCAAAAAATCAATTGCTGAGAGGGAAATGTATAATTTTGTCTTACGAAAAAATCAAATCAGTGAACATCATTTGTATAGTGAATATGAAACACCATAGATATGAAAAAAGCAAAGATCATTTACGCTTATGGTATGCACAATTGCAAATTATTCATTTTGATAATAAAAGATATCAATAAGATGTATGATCTTATTTTATCACTTCGGAGTTCTTCTTTGCATTATAATCATTTAAAAATGTTCACGAGTCATGTTAGGAGGGCAGAAAGAAAACTATCAAGTGATTCATTACTAACAAGAAAACCTATACTGAAAAAAAAAATTTTAAACAATTTTCAAAAATGAATGTTCAGTTTGGTAATTTAGGTAAGTCAAATAGCGTTTACAGAAAGTTAAGATCAGAGATATTATCAAAAAATGACAGATGTGACTATGATGTTGTAGACATAATTTTGATGTACAGAGATAACAACAATTATATTATTTCTGTAGGCGAACCTTTTTTGTGCATATTTTCAGTCGAGAACAAGTTAATTTGGTTTTTTGAGAAACGTTAATGGAGGTCAAACCAACTTTTTATTTAGATGCTACTGGCACAATCATCAGAAGACCAAAAAATGCAAAAAATAATATTTACTATTATGCAGGAATAATACAAAAAAAATAATCGGGTTTGTCCAGTTCTGGAAATGATCACTGGTAATCATGACACTGGATCAATTGGTAATTGGTTGTCGAAATTTAAAATTTACTCAGTAGAAATTTTCAAAAGATGGCCTATGTTTTCAAATATTGTAGTTGATTTTTCTTACGCATTTTGAATGCAATTTCTATATTTTGGAATAATATGTCTTCATTAGATTATATCAATAACACCTATAGTTTTTTGAATGATAGCAGTTCAAGACCAAATGATATAAATGAAATACATATGTGTTGCTGTCATTTTTCCAGAGTTATTCGCAACGACATAAATAAAACCACGAGTGACATTCCTGAGAGAAAATTTTTGAAATTCAAATTTGCTGCCTTATTTGAGTTCAACGAATTTAAAGAAATATTTGAGTGGCTCAAGTGTCTGGTAATTCTACTGAGTAAAACCACATAAACTGAATCTGTTTTAACAGCAAAAATGTTTTGGCATAAAAAAAACAATACTTTTACCGAATTCATTAAGTTTGAACATTGATCAGATATCTGCACCACAAGAGGTAGATACTGATGCCAACACCTTGAATAAAAATAGTGTGTATTATAAAAAGTTCAGAGTGTTTACGAAAACACAACGGGTTGAAATATGCTCAGAAAAGCAAAGTAATAAATTTTGATAATCCAAATTTATACCATATTGTAATGAAAAATACATACCACTATTGCCTTTGTGGAGTGAAAATCTATGTAAAAAAATATTGATTAATGAACCAGCCGAAAGATTTTTTGGAATTATAAAAAATTCAGTTTTGAAAAGTGACAAAAGTCAAAAATGTAGAAGGCTGGTGAGAAAAATAAGAGAATATACTATTGGTATTTGTAAAGAGACTCTGTTTAACATCGATCCCAAGAGATGTACAAGAAACAAAAATCTTGATGCGAAGATTTTGTATCACAAAGAAACTTGAAAGAAGCCAAGCTATGTTCCAAAATATTTCGGAAAATCCGCGGTCGATTCCTACGCAGAAGAAAATGACCAACTTTAAGTATGTGTTTGTACTGTGGAAAAGAATATCTTGACGTGACTGTACTATGGGTGCAATGTATGCGATGGTTGGATTCATGCAACATGTGAAAAGTCCGAAAGTGACAGTTTCATTGGGGATTTTGTTTGAAGGATCTTAACAAAAATTTAGTTGAATATAGGGAACAATCTGATTATGATCAGGCAGAAAAATAACATTTTTTTTTCAAGAATTAGCTAATGTGAACTTTTATGATCTAGAAAAATCAACCAAACAAAAAAGAAAATCGAGTAATTGGATTGCGGGAAGGAAAAAACGTTCAACAACGTCTAATTTTGGGGTCGTTTGTAAAGCAAAGACTAGAAAAGCATCAGTGACGTTGTCATATAATTTAATAAACAAAACTACTCCTCAAGTAGCAGTTGCCAGATATGAAATAGAAAATGAAAAATTGCCATAGATCAAAACACAATGAAAACTAAAAAAAAATCACATTCCATCTGGTTTACGAATTCACCCCACATAACCCTGTTTAGGTTGTTCTCCAGACAGATTGGTCAATTCTACAGGAATAGTGGAAATTAAATGTCCATATTCCATAAGGCAAATTGACACAAGAGAAGCTCCAGAACAAATTCGACTATATGTCAGCTAACGGCGACCTATATCACTATCAGAGAGATAAAGATTGTCGATAGAAATTGATGTCATTTGGTTACATATACAAAGAAGGGTGTATTTATAAAACGAATTTTTTGAAATAAAGAAACCTGGGAATACATGTTGCCAAAATTATTACTTTTTCATTATAATTTTATACTCCCGAATATTATAGATGAGTCTCATGTAGGCGAAAGAGAGATTTGGAAGTTATTTTGCTTTCCTGAGTTACCATTTGTTATCCTATCTAATGGCCTGATACAGAATTCTTCTTATTATAAATCAACAGATCGAGATTATATAGTTGCAGTTTTTGAAAATATGAAATATATGATTATATGATGATCTGCCAGTGATTATATTATGCCGAATAATAATTGACGGGTAGCTGTGGTTACAATTGTTTAATAATTAGTATGATGCAATGTTGATAAAAGTATTTATTTATATATCAATAAGAGATTTCTTGATTGTTTAAATTCGTTTGAAAATAATCATTATTATTTAAATTTAAAGCTATTGCCAAGTTTTTTTTGTTTTGATTAGAACGATCATTTACAGTTTTTGTGAGAAATAGAATCTATTATTCACTTCAAGATGTTGATCATTCATTCAGATGACGTTACAATTTCGTTTTTCCATCAACTATTATTGTCTACACTTCTAATTTATATGTATATGTTTATATGTTATGTTATTTTATTTATTTGAATGTTCAACTGGATAGTTATCCCAACGATGTAATCAAATTAAAAATTAAAATTTGAAAAGAACGGAAGAAAAGTATGTTACTCAGATCTGTTCAAACACGTGGATATACATACTTTCGAAGAATATACGTATGGTACGCAAATCTGTTCAAACACATCAATAGATATACTTTGAAAGAATATATTCTGAAATTTTCATCAACAAACTATTTTTGATAAGTAAGAAATTTTACTTTATTGAGTAATTCAGTTCCGAATATACGGAACTATTTGTTTTGAATCGAAGGAACGTATGGAACGCCAATCTGTTTGATTATGTACATTCTTTTTTTCTCTTTTGTAGTATCTAATCCTGCTAACACGCGCATGTGAATGTACATTTTGATCACATTTAAAACATTTTCTTTTTTTATATATATACATTTATCCAGTTTGTACATTTCCTGTTATTGCGTGTATTTATACCTGTTGGAAATAAAAAACTATCTATCTAACAAGTGTTAGAGTCCTTTCAGCCAATCCAAAGAATGAGTCAGTTACGAAGAGTGATTGCTTGGTGTATGCGATGGAGAAATAAGTCACAGAAAGAATATCTTACACCTGGGGAGTTGAATGATGCAACTGTGCTCATAAAAATTGCTCAATGAGATTCAAGAATTTAGAAAAAATAATTATTTATCTAAACATAGAAACCTGCTCAAACTAAGTCCATTCATTGGTAGTACGGGTATCCTTAGGGTGGGAGGTAGGTTGCAACTATCGAATGTACCATATTCACAAAAACACCCTATATTATTGACGGCAAAGCATCAATTGACAACTTTATTTTTCGAAGCTGAACACAGAAGGCTATCACATGTAGGGCTTCAAACATTGTTAGGTTCAATTCGAGAAAACTATTGGGTATTTGGTGGTAGCAATCTCTCAAGAAAGATCACGCATGGGTGTGTAATTCAGGGCAGATCCTAAATCCCTTAAACAAGAAATGGGTATTTTGCCAAAGCCCAGGGTCACACCGGCCTCTTCTTTTAGCTCAGTTGGAATTGATTATGCTGGACCATTTTTTATCAAAAACATACCAGGTCGTGATGCAAAACTTATAAAATGTTGGATCAGTTTATTTATATGTACGTCCACGAAAGCGATCCATTTGGGGGTGGTATCGGGATTGACGACCGAAGCATTTATTGTATGTTTCCGCCGGTTTGCGGCTAGGCGAGAGAAACCTAGAGAGGCTTTTTCAGACAACGGCTCAAACTTTGTTGGAGCTAATAATGAAATTGAGGAATTCGAAGAATATCTTCCGAACGTTATCATTCCGTTTCACTCACGAATGACCCAGAGCGGACGGACGAAAAAAAAACGTTTCTTTTTTTTTCCTTTCAAAAAAACTTATCGAGTCGGCTGGAACTATATATCGGGTGTTTCACAAATAGAGTTGCCCTAATTTAATAATTAGCGTTCAACTATTTACAACTAATCGTAACAGTAAATTATCACTAAGTGTTTCTTCATGTGCCCGCCAAAAAATTTGGCGGTTAGCCAAAAAATTTCTGAATTTAAATTGGCACTTGAATGGCATACCGTCGGCTTAAAGTGTTAACCTGCCAAGTCCATTTTTAGGGTAAATTGGGTTTTCAGTTATTTCATATTGATCTAATATTCTGTCTATTGGTAAACCAGCCAAGTGACCGTATTTCACGAGTAACTGAATGAATTCGTGATGCGAAATACAGATAAGTCCACTCGACGAAGTGTCGCTGAATAAACACAGCCAAGTCTACTACAACACACATAATCATTCAAGTTGTCCGATAAAGGTGAGTTGTTTTTAGATCTGAGTATTTGTTTAGGTTGATAGTGCATTAGGCCAATAACTCAATGTGAAAATCTGTTCATTTCAATAATGGGACTTGACGGTTTTTCCGATATGCTATTATGATGTAGCCCTAGGATATAGCAGCTTTACATTTTGCTGTTTTTGAAGTGTTCAGAATAAATTAATAAATAAAGATGAATATTACTGATTAATAATTTGTTTTATTATACTAAGTTGAAGTTGTCACGCGCTAAGAAAATGCTAGAAATGGTGTCATCGAAATTGAAAAACACCTTCGAGCCTGAATACAATGAACAGGGACATTTGAAAGAATGCAATAGTTTGCATCAAAGTCCGAAACCTTTTACAGTTATTCTAATTCTGAAGCAAACCATTGTAGCAATAATTTTGAAGTTGCTCGGAATGTTGAAATAAATTTGATTGATGTACTACCCATCACCATCGACTCGGATATCGAATTTCAAAATTCAATTACATTTAATAATACACTAATAAATGTTACTGGTCAAGATCAGATATCAGTGAAACCGACAGAAGACCCCAAAGAACTTAATTACTTTAATATCAACCTGATTGAACCCACAGTTCATGGTATATCCGAGGGCATATCCAATACAACTACCCTGATATCAGAAATGAATAATCTCGAGGAAAAAGCACAGTTACAAATTCACCATATCGAATTCAAAATTTTGAATAATGAATCTGAACTATCTGATATTAACGATAATATGCAAGATCAGATATCAGCAAAACCAACAGAAAACTCTGAAAAACTCAATCACTTGGGCATAAACCAGATAGAACCAACAATTTCCAATGAAATAATCGAAGTGGGACTACTGTATATAAGTATACTGTGCCTATAGTATATTCGAGCAAGTCATATGTCGTATCTCGAGTTGGAATTATATCAGTGAATGACGTCCCATCACTAAATTTATAATAAGGAGACGAACATTTTCAATTTAGTTCCATATTCGGACACCGATTCAAATTAATCTTCGTACGAATACCTTAAAAAAAAAGTAAAAATCGTTTCCAAGAGAAATAAAAAACTACGGGAATGTGGTAAAAGTTATCTTGGAAGAGTAAAAAAAAATGGAAAATGGTGCTATGATGAGCCTAAAGAACCAAGGGCTATAAAACAAAGATGCAAATGCAGATCGAAGAAAAATGTCGTTATGAAGTGCTCCGTTATCGACATATTTTCGAGTCCTTTTGGCAACTATCATGGGGCGATAAGAAAGTTTATGTTAATAATCAAGTTATATCCGTGTTAACTAAAAGGCACCGAAACCGAAAAAAAAACGAAACAAAAAGAGATCAATCTTTACAATATTTTCTGAGAGTGAATGAGGAAAATCATAGAGTATGTAGGACCATGTTCCTCAATACCATTGGGATTGGACGGTTCACCATTGGAAACGTTCTTTCGGAATACGTCCTCCTAGTGTACGACGACAAAAATCATTGAATGGAAAACAGCCTTTCAAAGATAGCCATGACTGCCTACTGCAGTTTTTGAACTCTATGCCTGTTATGGAGTCTCATTATTGTAGAGCAATATCTCAAAAAAACTACCTTCTAGCTGAATGGAAATCTCTGTAGAGTATTTACTCATTCTGTGTTAGAGTACATCAAAGAACCAAGAACCCCTTTCAATAGCATCATCATTCTCCAAAATTTTTAGAGAAAAAATGTTTGTCCTTTTTCGTCCCAAGAAAGATGAGTGTGAGAAATGTGTAAGCTACAGGGTTGGACAAGTTTCGAATGAAGACTACAGAAGAAAGAAGAAGCGAGAAAGGAGAAGGAAAAAGATAAAATAGAAAAAAAAATATGTCTTCACAGCAGATTCACAAGCTGTTTTGATGGCTCCAAAATCGAACATTTCTACGCTTCATTACAAAACGAACTTGTGATGTTATTTAATGTTAAGATTGAATGATTTGAGATTTTGAGCTTCACACTGCAAATAACTGACTACTTGTTCACTCATCATGAATCAAGTAACACCGGTTGTGCAAGAAGCTGATTCCACAAGTGAGCCTCATTTAGTTCCTTCTGAAGATTTGTTCTATGGAGAGATTAAAGTTGAAATTATCAATTCAAGGGGGCTGGACAACAACTTTGATGGCTATTCAGATACTAAAATTGATTTGGAGGAGGATGATCCAAATGAATGTAATGAATGAATTTTTTCCGATCTTTCGGGAATCACCCAGCCCTGATCTTATGGAGCCGTATTTGAATGAAGAAATTGAACAACAAAATCAATTGGCCGACCCCCCAGAAATCATTGTGATACCTGATTCTCCAGATCCTGAAATAGCCATTATCGATGATGACCAGAATGGTTAGGTTACGTTAGTTTACTCGGAGTGTACATAATTTGGTTGGTGCACACGGAGTACTGCGTGGTTTGGGGAAGTGTTCAACCTAATCCATTATTTTTTTGAAAACTAATTGCTCATGTCTATCACTTATAGATGATAGAAAAAATTAGGTGAGTTCAATCTTGATTTCAATGTGAAACATGAAAGATGATAATAAAAATGTTTGAGACTTGCATTATCATAGCGAGTCACTCTAGGTTTATCTCATAAACACAAAAAAGGAATCATTGAGAAATATATTCAAAATTAACTTACTAATAAAATATTGGATGTCTAACCATGATGACATTGAGAGTCCTAAAAAAAAGGGGGATTGAAGAAAAGATAATGAAGAAGGCGAAGAAGGCTAAAAAGTCTAGCTCGAACTCTACATCTAGAAGGAGACAAAAGGTGAAACGTGATAAAAGGAAAAAAGATAATTCAATATCAAAGTGAGAGAGATGGAAGTCATAACAGGATCTTCTACATCAGTCCAGCAGGTAATTATCATCACTCAAACGTGGCAAGATATTAGTTCATCACCTCCTTTTATTCCACAGATTCAACTGATCAATCCTGAATACGAACATGATAGTGTAGAATCCACGCCCCCACCACCTCTTTACCCCGAGAAATTACAAGATTGGTTTTCAGTTTCGGGGTCCATGAGAAAACTTTTAGAGTTACATCATGTTCACAATGAAATTAAAACAGAATATATGGCGAAGAGGGGAAAATTTGCTGCACTGCAAAAGCAAATATCTCTCCTCAAAGTGAGAAAATGACTGCAGCTCAACGAGAGAGATCTGCTCACATGAAAAAGTTCGGGAATTGGAAAATTTTAGCAAGAAGATACAGGAAAATTCCCTGTTACATCTCCTGTAATATTCTTTTTGAATAGTCTATTGTATTCAACTATACAGGGTGTCCCTGGACTTCCTCTTTTCCTCTCGGGAATGTATAGATGGGGTCAAAATATCACCAGTACTTCATATAACTTTTCTGTTTTTATTAAATGAAAAAAATATGCGAATTATATCATGTCGCCACCAGAGAAGAAGCGAACTCAGCCTTATCTCCTGACTCTGCAGAATTTACTTGTTTATTCAAGTCAGTCAGTTACTAGCCATTCATACTGTTAACATAATTCTTTTTGAGCTTAAAAGTTGTATTTCGTAAATAAATAAAACCTTTTGAAAAGGAATTTTCATCAATGGTTGACATTTTTTATGTTTTTGGCACAGTCAGTAGGATAATCAGAATTGTGACGAATCGATCGCGCAGTTTTCGTGTTGATGATTGACTAATTATCGAATTCAAAATCGAACTTTTGGAGATAAGTTTGTTGACTTGCTTTACGGAGTGGCTTCTTAAACTTCAGAAAACCCAGTCTATTGGAGACTCGTACCCATTGTCAACAGCCTTTCATCGAATTTTTAAACCAACATAGCTCAATTCTGCAAGGAGCACTGCCTGGAGAAGACAGAATAGCCGATCGAGATGCAACCCCTTATAGTGGATGAGTAGATAAATACCATGCTGAAAGTCGTACTCATTTTGTTGTAAGTACAATTTTAATGTCGCTTAATTAACTGTTGAATGCTTTAAAAAATTTGGATATAAATACTCCTTCAACTGACTCACAAAGATTTTCAAACTCTACTCCGACACTAAACAAAATCCTGAGACCACCCCTTCTTAATATTTTGCCAAATCAATACGCTGATCTGATTATGGCTCAATTTAGAGCAGAATATTTAAGTTGCTTGCCAAAATTTGATGGCAACCCAAATGACAACAGATTTTTATCAATAGTGAATCACTCATCACAAATTTTTACGAAAACACCAATGTAGATAATTTCCAAAGCATTCATCTGCTGAACTCAATCATTTCCAAATGGAAATGCAAAAACTATAGTAAACATTCAAAGTACCAAAAATTGTCTGGATTTGAAATTTCTCAGATCAAGGAGACGAAGTTTGCGTTGTAGCTACGTGATTGCTCATGAAACAACAGATATTGCCAAAACTTTGAAATACGAACTTTATCAAAATTTAGCACTTAAAACATTTTTATCCGGACTCAAAGAACCCTTAAGCACCACACTAAGATGTATGAAACCCAATCTACTTAGTGAAACACTGCAAAACGTAATACAAGAGGAATATGTTCACTATTTTCAAAATATAAACAAAGAAGAAGAGTAAAACATTTTCGAAATTTGTTAAGTTTTCTGATGTATTCTATAAAGAAGGAACTCTCTTGACTTTCACAAGCAAGATCAGACACCACATACGAACGACAGACGAAATATCTATATATTCCAAATCTTATCGATATCCGTTTATTCATAAACAGGAAGTTGAGAACCAAATAAAAAAAATGCTCGATTCAAAAATCATTAGACCAAGTAATTCCTTATGGTCGTCACCCATATGGGTCTTCCCTAAAAAGGCTGACGCTTCAGGACAACCAAAGCGGAGGGTAGTTATCGATTATCAGAAGCTCAACGAGAAAACGATTGACGATAAATATCCCCTTCCAAACATTCATGATCTATTGGACAAGCTTGGTAAATGTCAACATTTTACGAAATTAGACCTGCAAGCGGTTTCCATCAGATCGAGATGGAAGAGAAAGACATCGAAAAAACGGCGTTCAACACGGAAAATGGACATTACGAATTCCTCAAGATACCATTTGGTTTGAAGAATGCTCCACCAACTTTCGAGAGGGAAACAGATAATATTTTACGATGAATCCAGAACGAAAAATGTCTCGCCTATTTTGACGATATAATTGTATTTTCCACCTCTCTTCAGGAACACTTGAAACGACTCAGATGCGTATTCCAAAGGCTCAGAGATGCTAATTTCAAGATACAACTTGATAAATCTGAATTCCTACGAAAGGAAGTTGCCTACTTAGGTCATATAATAACTCCTGATGGTATTAAATTTAACCCAGACAAAATTAGAGCTATAAAACATTTTTCCTTTCCCAAAACTACCAAAAAGATCGAAGGTTTCCTTGGTTTGTTAGTATATTACCGTCGCTTCTTTAAAATTTTCGCGAAAATTCCAAAACGTTTCACAAAATGTTTGAAAAAAGATGATAAAATCGTTGGGAAATCGGTAGCCAGGCTAATAAGCACCGTGGGTGCTTTATTCACTCACTCGAATTGAGTGCCGTGCTGGTCGGTGGTTCAAGCCCTAGTCTGAACGATCGATTTTTACTTGCTATCGTCCAACCCGTGCTAGGAATCACACGTTAGAAGGTAAGACCTCGTTTGTCTTTCGTAGGGGTGCGACTGCTGGTTAACGGAAAAACAAACAGACAGACAGATCTAGAGACCAAGAGTAAAACTCAACATTGGGGTAGTTCCATAAATCAATAATGATTTCTTACATACCAGAGCATCTTGCGGAAGATAGCCGAACCATCAACCAAATCTACGACACTTATATTTTTACACAACGCAATGTCAAGCTTGGGTCAGTAGACATGAATGAAATACGCATGAGTGAATTCAATTTTTCTCGAAGGAAGGATCTTCCGATCGTATGAGCAACATCGATCAGATGACTGATCGCTTGAATTGTATCACGTTGTTTTAAATATATTGAAATAATCTTCCTTTTCCCATTAAGAGATTTCATGAAGTGTTCGTGGTTTGAACAGAACCTCAGGTACGTCAAAGGAGAGTTTCTAGAATTACTTGTTACCTTAATTTAATATTATCGATTAGTTTTCACAATTTCGTGAAACGAAAATTTCTGTTTTTTAAGAATTTGACTGCGTCTTTATTTTCACAGCATTTGATTGCATGACGAATGAAATTCCAAAAGGATCTCAATCAATTTGTTCGGTATAGAGGCTGAGGGCTGTTCCTGATCGGAAATTATTCCTCAACATTCAATTATTACTAATTTAGATACCCCAGGAGAGGGACTCTGTAACAACTCTCTTTAGGAATAGCGACAGATTTGACAATCATTTTTAAGTTTTGTAATCTGAACGATCATTCGGTAGTTATCGTGTGTAACGAAGGTAGATCGGTAATTTCTATGATTGCGACAGCGATTTTGATGTCTCCTGACAGAAACGATAGTTCTCTTCTCTTTTTTACAAATGGATATAACTGAGAAGGAAGTCGAAATTTTCACCCTTTAAATCAAACCTAGGTAACCTATCCTCAATTTTCGATGTATTAATATCGAAGAGTATTTTTGCTTTGTTAATATTCTTGACCGTGTGTGTTGTTGGAAAAGTGAATATGGAGGGAATCAGGAGAATGAAAAGTAATACTGCTCACTGGGTGTTACTCATTGATTTTTTAGAGTAGCACCCAGAGATGGTTACGCATGCATTTGTAGGGATCGATGCAACACAAAATTATAGAAAATTATGGAGTCAAGTAGCACAGCAATTAAATAATTTGGGTTATGGGACGAAAACACCCGACAAGTGAATAGAGGTAATTTTTCAAGAGTATTCGGAGGTGTCAGTTATTTATTAGAATATAAATTGATCAGTATATCCTTAAAAAGTGTTATAGCAAAGGTATATTTCAAGGCTTTTACCAAATGGAAGAGCAAAGTCAAGGCAAAAGCACAAGATATTACTTGTGGAAGGAAAAGAACAGGAGGAGGAGGAGGAGGACCTTTGCCAGCCTTAACCCCTGTAGAAGAGAAGTTGATGTCTTTTGTAGGGTGAAAATGTGTCACTGGGGATGAGACACCAGAAATAGGTTTGGTGAGCATTACAAAATTTTGCATATGTTTAATGAGCAAGGTAGTAATTTCACATATTTCTTGGTTCTTGTAGGAAAAAAGTGTCATCATGGCTCCAGAAAATCCAACAGAAAATACAGGAATGCCTCCATTAACATATTTTAGTAATATTCCTGAAAGTGAGCAGACTTTACAAAAAACTCCAGAAAAACAAAAAGGAATAATGCCTATCAGAGNTTGTATAATAAATCTTAAATTTAATCTTTCATAACAATTTTATTCAAACATAAATTTTACATTATACACTAGAGTACACTTGGTACTCCCAGTGAGAATATATAAGTTTTATCAATTGACAGATGTCACTCTGGCATTCTTAACGTTCTATCCTCAGACTCTATACATACCTCTATTGTACTCTTGTTGCAACAATGCATTTATAGCTGATGCTCTCCAAATGAACGAAACATTTGTTGAACCAGGATATCTTGCATTTATGTTAAGAATCTCCAGATTGTGGCTGCAAATAATCTGGACATTTTATGAGTGAAAACCTTTTCTGTTCACATACGAATGTTCTTCCTCAGAAGGATTAAATATACGGACATGTGTGCAGTCAATACATCCAATTACTCTTTGAAAACCAGCTTTTTCCATAAACTCTGTCTTTATGGACCTTCTTCGAGCTTCCGTTCTTGGAAAAACAATTCACTCTGTAGCCATATGTCTCATTGAACACTGAGCAATTTCAGAAATGCATCGAGTGATGACTTGTTGACTGGTAGAAAGGAGAAATTCTTCACCTAGACTACGCTGACAATTTCCAGTTGTAAAAAATCTAAGCGCTATCAAGATTCTCATTTCTTTTCCTATCCTCGTTACCTTAATCGAGTCTCTCATATGCAGAGTAATATGTTGAAATAAATATGCCACAAGGTCTTTGCTCAACCTAAAAAGATCAATGAATCGTCTATCAGTCATGGAAAATGGATCACTTTCATCTCTCATGATTCTTTTATGGATACGAAGCTCTAATTGTGTTTGGTGGTCTTCCTCCTGATTCATAAGAAATCTTTGGGCAGGTAACATTCTGCAATTTCAATTTGTTTTCTTATATATAAATTATTAAAGTTCGAACAATTTGTAGGTTATTATCAAGCACACTGTTTATTGCAGTCAAATCAATGATTTGTTGGTTCACCATCAATTACATACATGTTTTCACACAGACTATACCTATTTTCTACAGATCACCGGAAATAAACGAATACAATTCGTGAGAAATAAAGAAATGCTTGCAGAGTTTCACACTGAAAGAGAGTGCGACTTTGTCTCTTCTCTTTATTTTGCCTATCGCTATGCTTTCGCTTTGACAATATGGTACAGAGTTCCTCTCCAGACTACAAACCGTCTTTAGATATCTTAGAAATCGGTCAATGACAACATCTCTATGGTAGTAAACGTAGAGGCACCCAACACCGAAAACCAATTCGAAGAACTATCTATTCCCCTATTAAATAATAGTAACGAAAACGAACAAACTCGCGAGGACAATACAAGGACTGATTATGAAACCACCCTAGAAAATACCCAAGAAACCGATAATCATACTGTTCATTCCAACGCAGACGAAAACCCAATCGTAAATATCCCAATAGTAAATTACACTGTTGATTACGGTCAAAACGAAATCGTGATCTCATCAGTTTTGTACTCCCCAGCAAGATCACAATATAATTTGAGAAAAAAAAATTATGTATAGTTTTCTAAAAATTATTTGGAACAAGAAACTATCAAATTTATTAAAGAATATATTTTACCATATAATCAATACCACCAATTTTTCGAAGATCCTAATTTATATGTGCCTTTTTCATTGATCTTACAAAACCATTTCAGAAGCACTTAAATTCAAAAAATGTAATAAGAAACTTTTAGATGTCACGAAAAAACGGGGTATAGAAAACACAATCAGAAATTATCATGAAGGAAAATCAAATCACAGAGGCATCGATGAAACACTTCAAAGAATGAAAGAAAAATATTACTGGCTATATATGAAAAACTCGATTCAAACATTTACAAATGAATGCGAGTTCTGTCAACGATGTAAATATGATAGAAACCCGGTGAAAACACAGATGAATGTCACACCCACGGCGGTAGGTCCTTTCGAAATTATTCACATAGATATTTTCACCTTCAAAAAATCTAAATTCCTTTCAATAATTGACACCTTCTCAAAATATGCACAAGCATACCTTCGCGACGCTGTCGCAGGTACTGAAGTTGCGATTAATTCAATTCACTTTTTTTCACACCATGGTATTTCTAAACAAATAATTTTAGATAACGAAATTAAACCAAATACTTCTAAAGGATTACGTCGAACAACACAGAGAACGTGTGAAACTACTTTATTTAAAAATAAATTCCGACCTTATTTCAAAGAAACAAAAAACAATTTCCAGACTGAATGAAAATAGAGATTTTCTAGAAATCTTTGAACGAAAACAGAAGATATTTGTTGAAACTCACGTACGGAAAAAGAACGCAAATAAATTCGCGAAACCCAGCAAAATTAAAACATTTAATAAACACAGAAAAGTTTTATTTACCGCACATAAAGCAAAAATTCACATGAATAATGTCAAACGCCCACTTTCGAAGAGTTTACTCTTTCGACAACTAAACATGTGTTTACCGTTTCAGCTTACCCGGAGTTCTCGCGTGCCAATAACATACTCCTATGAACTAAACCTTTACCACCTTTATTCAACTCCTATTCATTTTTACAAAAAAAAAGAATTGTACTAGGCATTCATGAGCGACGCTGGCATGAAAATCCGTCCACAATTATACATTTGTGAACAAGCTGACCTCTTCGAAGCAAAAGACACCAATCCTTGTGAAATCCAGCTTATAGACATCAAGGATCCATGCAGCTGCCAGCAAATCCATATCCACCTAACCCAATGTTCAAACGTCTCGAAGAATTCAACCAATGGATTGGCCTCCTATCAAATGAAGAACTGTTAAAATAAAATTCCACCAAGAAGAAGAAAATAGATGTCTATTCGAGATCCCAAATGATTGCCAATTGACGACATTCCAAGAAGTCATTTCCAATGAAATTCGTTTAGCCACGCCGAGTGAGCCGATTTTATTCCCTGAAGTTACCATACCCAAGCAAATCTCAGCAACAAAACTGAACCTGAGTCTTCAACTGGAAAAATTTGAACTAGACGAGCTACACGACATCAAGTCGAGAATAACTGAGAACTGTACTGTATTACCAACATACTTGATCCCATTCACCCCCCCCCC
>NW_019294758.1:0-24526 GCF_000500325.1 Leptinotarsa decemlineata | reverse complement strand
TAGGTTAGGTTAGGTTAGGTTAGGTTAGGTTGGTCCGGGAGACTGTGGATATTTCCACCGCCCCAAAAAAAAAAGGTGGATGTATCGAGGTAGGTGGTAACACTTACCTTTCTCAGGCCGGTGTGATGCGGAGACGAATAGCCTCTCCACTGGCAAGACCGTTGGGTGCCTACTCGTGGCCGGACTGTCTCTTACAGAACTCATCGGATCTAGAGGGGGAATCCTCGATAAAAAACCTCCTGGAGACACACAGCTGGTGTGCAGGGATGGCGAACCCTGGGAGTTCTCCTGCCTTTCTTACCCCCTTTTCAATTCATCTGGGTAAGTTAATCTCTCTTCTTTCCTATCGGCCTCCCTTGGCAACTCTTGTTTCTCCTGACCCCGACGCTATTAGGGTACCCGAGGGCTAGGGGTCACTCTTCCATCTTCCCACTACAGGATGCAGGGGAGGCGGCTGCATCCTCTTCTCTTCTAGTCTACCTCTTGCTCCCCACCCCAATCCGGGGATGGAGGGTGAGGGAGATCACCGCGTCCCTCAATCCCAAGGTGTAGCACCATCGTGCCGAAGGGATGCGTGGCACAGAGGTGACCAAGTGTGTCTCTAGCGATGCCTCCTGGAAGTGGCGACCCAGGGGGGATCTAGCCTTACCCCTGCAAGCGGGGCTCTGTAGGGGTGGACCTGAAATTTCCCTAGCTACTCGTGGGACGGAATATGGATAAAATTAATAAAACTAAAACAAAGGACAAAAACAAGGAAGAAACAGAAGAGGAGAGGACACTGAGAGAAAATTTCGAGAGGGAACTCCTAGAAAGTGTTGGAAAAAACAGGCTATCGAGATCACCAAGGACATCTACTTCTACCACCGAACAGGGTGACTTGGAACCCAGAAAGGATGGTGATGGTGTTTTTAGCACACCTCACCAGAGTGCTGTGACATCGCCAGACGGCTTCATTGATGAGGAACTGGGGAATAGCCCCATCTATGGCCTTACGGTCATGGAGGATGAACAGGAATTGGATGGACAGGGGAACCCAAGGAAGCGGAGACGCAAGGGAACTCCCGAGAAGTCCTCGGACAAAATGATAAACGAACAATCCCAGGAATTCGGTAAACTAAGGGAGACAACCGACAACATGTCGAAGCTTGCTGCTCAGTTGATAGAACTGGTGAAGGCGAATACCAACACGAAGGTTGAGATTAAGACCATATCCAAACGTATTAGCGCCGAATCGAACACCCTCAAGAAGAGAACAAATTTTCTTTCACAGGTTCAGGGAAATCTGAAGGCAGCGAATGCGACAATTGAGAGAAGTCAGGAGAATAATATACGCCAACAGATGGTAATTAAAGGTAAACTTGAGGCACAGGAGAAAGCGGCGAAAGCTGCAAGCAGAGTGGAGGAACTGGAGACGGAAGTAAGGGAGCTTAGAGCGCAAATATCCAAATTAGAGGCTAAGAGTACCACGGATGAAGCGGTCGCTATAGGGCAGAGTACCTGCACGTGCATCTGCACATGCCCGGCCTCTAGACTCACGCGACCAGAGGAACTGGATGGAATAGCGGACTTTCTGGAGTACGAGACTCTTGAGAGTCGCATTTGGGAAGATACGGTCTACGTTAAAACGAATATAATTTATGGCAATCCATTGACCACTGAAAACAGCGTGGTGAAGGTAGTCCTAGTAGAGCCGGATGACCCCGAAATGAACATGAGCATTCAGAAAATGTTTAAAGAAAAGTTTCCCGAACTCTCCTTGCTTCAGGGAGAAGTTGAACAGATCGAACAGATTACTAGGGTCAAAGGAACGGGTGCCACGACCAGTAGGAGGGTCTTTAAGGTTCTGTTCGATGGAACGCAATCTGATTTATGGAGGAAGCTAAATGTAGTTAAAGCGGATACGGAGAGTGATGCGAAGATTTGCATTCATCACTTGAGGAACATCCCTATGGAGCGGCTGAGGAAGATGGTCGAGACCATCTTCCACGCGTCAACCACCTCGGTAGATATCTATACGACAGCACAAAAAGAAAATGGCACTAAAGAGCCAAATAACTATGGTATCGTGGTGAGTGAAGGCGGGAAGACATACAGAGATATCCTGGGCAAAGTCAAGAATGTTGTTGGAGGTAAGGAGGCAGCGAAAGCCATAAAGGGCATAAGGAAAACTAGGGATGGCAGCCTTTTGCTCACTATAGACAAGAACCCGGAGGCTCTTACGGAAATAAAAAGGGCTATAGAAAGTGAAGGACACATCAAAGCAAGACAGCTGGGCAGGGGGAATACAGAGACGTACCAGCTCAGGGGAATGGAAGGAGATGTCAGCGAGGATGAAGTAAGAGAAGCAATCACTAGAATAATAGGGCGATGGACAGAGGACTGCAGGTTGAGTGAGATCAGGCTGCTCCGGGACGACACGGCAGCGGTGACGGTCACTGTACCAAAGACCTTGGCCGGAAACCTTCGCCAAAGGGAGGAGCTGAGAGTAGGTATGGTGAGATGTCGCCTGGAAAGAAGAGTCCCGGTATCCAAATGCACGAGGTGCTGGAGCCTGGAACACAAAAAAGAAAACTGCACTGGCCCAGACAGGACTATGCACTGCTTCAGGTGCGGTGAGGCAGGTCATAAGGCACAGGAGTGCAGCAATACAGAATATTGCCCTGTTTGTGAGGAACGGGACCATAAATCTGGCAGCATGCGATGTCCCAAGTTCAAAGCAGCAGTGAGGGGTGCCAGCAGAAACAATAGGCACAAAAGGAGACTGAACGCACTTCCTGAAGACGTGGAATTCATAACCAAGCTACCGGATAACACAGAAGCTACCCATGAGGAGGGACACCTGGCGCAAGGAAACTCACAGGAGGACATGGGAGAAGTTCCCTCTGACGTTGGGAGTGGCCTCGGAGGAGCCACAGACACCATATAAATGCCCCTACAAATCCTGCAGATTAACACCGACAGGAGACGAAATGCGCATTACCTGATGCAACGTATGGCAGAGGAGTTAAATGTGGATGTGGTTGTTATACAGGAACCAAATAGAGCCATTGTCCGAAAGGACTCTAAATTCATTACGGATCCAGGCGAAGACACCGCAATTTGGTGTAGAAACCGAAGATGCGGTGTTGTGGGTCACAAGTCTGAGCATGGGTTTACATGCATAGCTTTCGACACGTGGAACCTGTATAGCTGCTATGTCTCTCCCAACATTGTATTAGGTAATTTTAAAGAATACGTTGATAGATTGGCGCAGCATATACGGAATGGGGGAAAAGATGTGGTTGTTTCGGGGGACCTCAACGCTAAATCGACTATGTGGAATTCAGACAGCATTGACCGCAGAGGAGAATATGTGGAGGAATGGATCAGCGAAGCGAACATGACGGTACATAACACCGGGAGGGTACCAACGTTTAGCAGAGCTGAGCAATCCTCCATCATTGACATCACCTTGTCCACTGGGGAGCTATCAACCAGAATATCAGATTGGCATGTGTCGCAGGTTGAAAGTGGCAGCCTTCATAACTATGTGCTGTATAGAGTGGAGACGGAGCGTAAGACTACAAAAATCGAAAGGCACCAAGAAATATACGTGGACGCTAGGGCTTTCAGGGACGCGTTCGAACTGCTCAGCCACAACATTGTAGGGGTGACAGAGCTGATAGCCTCAACGAAATGTGCACAGAAAATGAGCCAACGATTTGGAGAGGATGGGACGTATAGGCAGCAACCAGCTTGGTGGAGTGAAGCCATTCAAGACCTGAGGACAGCATGTAATCGGTGTAGGAGAGAGCTCACTAGGGCGAGACGAGCGCGTTTAGGACCTGTAGATATTGCAGTTAAGGAGGCGGTATACAAGGAAGCAAGACGAAGCCTAAAGAAGCAAATAAGCAAGGCCCAGAAAGAGGGATGGAGGGAGCTATGCGATCGGCTCGAAGATGATCCCTGGGGTCAGGGTTATAAGATAGTCATGAAGGAGCTTAAGGGCTACCAAACCCCGTATGATCTCGATCAATCGAGGAAATTAACACTGCTGAGGGATCTCTTTCCTGAAATGGATATGGAGCACCAAGAGGCACACGAGGTGGTGCACGGAGCAGCATCCCCCCCTTTTACCGCGGAAGAGCTGGAAGTGGCAAAAAGTAGATTGAAGAGTAGGAGAGCCCCAGGACCAGATGGCATTACACCCGAAATAGTCAAGATGGTAATGGAGCTTGCACCAGCCGCTCTACTTAAGGTTTTCAATGATTTGTTTACATCTGGAGTCTTTCCTGAACAGTGGAAGCAAGGTAAGGCCATTCTCATACCCAAAGGAGATCCCAGGGTGGACCTGAAATATAGACCAATCTGTCTACTCGACGGCTTCGGGAAAATATACGAATATCTGTTCAAGGCTCGGCTGGTGAAGGAGGTTGAGGAAAGGGGTGGATTCGCAAACTCCCAATTTGGATTCCGGACTGGTAGGTCGACTGTGGGAGCCATAGAAGCTGTCATGGACGCGGTGAAGGGCGCGAGGACGACGTGGGCAATAGTTATATTGATCGACGTCAAAAACGCGTTCAACACTGCTAAATGGCACCTGATTGAGGGGCAGCTAAGGGATCTTGAGGTGAGCGCACACCTGTGCAGGGTGGTAGAGGACTACCTCACCAGGCGGACTATTCAAATAGATCGGATGGAGATAAACCTCACCCAGGGGGTCCCACAGGGCTCGGTTCTCGGACCGACGCTGTGGAATGTCCTGTATAATGGGGTGTTGTTGCTGGATCTGCCCAGGGGGTGCACCACTGTGGCCTATGCTGACGATCTGGCTCTCATAGTCGGTGCTAATAGTAAGGAGGAGATGGTTGTCACTGCCAATCGGAGTATTGAAAGAATTATTAAGTGGCTCACAGAGCACGGACTGGAAATCGCGCCACACAAAACGGAAGCCATCATCGTGAAGGGGCCCAGGAAAAGGGAGAACATCCGCATTAGGGTAGCGGATGCGGCTATCTCGCCGAGTAAATATGTAAAATATCTCGGAGTATGGCTCGACGATAAGTTGATATACAATGAACACGTGAGAAAGACATGCGAGAAGGCCAATAAGCAGGTGGCTGCCTTGACAAGAATTCTACCGAATATCAGGGGGCCTGGGTCATGTAGAAGAAGGGTGTTGTACGGCGTAGTACAATCAGTACTCCTTTATGCTTCGCCGGTATGGGGGCATGTTATGAGGGTGAAGAGGTATAGAGATACTATGCTGGCAACACAGCGCAAGATGTTACTACGTGTTGCGATGGCCTACCGTACGGTGTCGGCAGAGGCACTCGCGGTAATAACGGCGAATCCCCCGATTGACCTCATGATAGAGGAAAGGACCCGCATCTACAACAGAAGGGTAGCTGACCGGGCGTGCAAGGAGGAAGAGAGGGGTAGGACTATGCAGCAGTGGCAGGACAGGTGGGAAGCCAATAATGTAAACGCACAATGGACCAAGCGGCTAATCCCAGACATAAGGGAGTGGGTGGACTGCAAACACCGAACAACGGACTATTATCTTACTCAGGCACTGAGTGGACATGGCTCCTTCAGATCCTTCACCAAAAGGATAGGGAAAACAACAGACGATAATTGTGTTTATTGTGGAGCGATCGACGACCCGTTGCACACAATATTTGTGTGCGAGAGATGGTACAGAGAGAGAGAGATCATGGAAGGAGTCTTTGGAGGGGGTCTTGCTCCCGGGAGTCTAGTGAGAGCGATGATCGGTAGTCCGGTTTTGTGGAAAGCTGGGCATACATTTCTTCGAAACCTGATGGAGGAGAAGGAAAGGGAGGAGAGAGAACTGCAGAGGATTGCAGAAGTATGAGGTCATAGCCATATACATAAATGCCGCCTCTACCTGATGCTTGATGTCGAATAGATGGTTCCAGGTAGAGGGGGGGCAAATAGGGTGGTTTTTAGTGCGGTATACGGAGCTCGCTCCGGAGTCCCACACTATCAGGGAAGGGAAGAACTTTTACCTGATGTTCATAAAGAATTTTAGGTTGGGTCCTCGGGACTCGGGCGGTCTCACCGCCTGAATAAAAAAGGTGAGAGCGCCGGGGAAAGTAGCAATACTTTCCTCTCCCAGGTCGATGTGATGCGAAACATATAGCCTCTCCATTGGCAAGATCGTTGAGTGCCTACTCGTGGCGGACCTGTCTCTTACAGAACTCAACGGATCTAGAGGGGGAAATCCTCGAGAAAAATCCTCCTGGAGACACACATATGGTGTGCAGGCATGGCGTCCCTGGGATTTCTCCAGCCCAGATTCCACCTTTTCAACTTGTCTTGGGTGGATCTGCTTTCTTCTTGTCTATCCTTGATCTATCGACTTCCCTGAGTCACATCTTGTTTTTCTTTTCTCATCCCGATGCTAGTAGAGTATTCGAAGGCTAGGGATCTTTCTTTTCAAGTCTTTCTTCGCCCAGGGAGTAAACCCTTCCAAAATTCCGTAACCTAAGGTGTCATGCGACCCGTGCCGAGAGGTGGATGACCAGACGATATATGGTCGTGGACGGAGCCACCGGGAAGTTGGCAACCTCTCGGTGTAAATTGCCTTACCTCTGCACGCGGGGCTCTGCAGGGGTGGACCGAACTTCCCTAGCTACTCGTGGGAATCAATATGAAAAAATCTAAAATTAAATATGAATGGGAAAAAGAAACAAACCCGATGGTACGCAGATCGTCGTTGCCTAGGACTCCGGAAAAGGGGAAAGAAGGAAAAACCGAGGAAATTTTCTCGACCCCTCAAGGGACACAAGGAAGCCCCAGTCCAGGAGATTTGATTGATGAAGAATTGCTTAGTAGCCCTATATTTAAGCTGCAGGAGGAGCTAGAAAGGGAGAGGGAAATAGAAGAAATTATGAACGGTACATATATAGAAGAGAAAGGGGAAACGGCAGATAATGAGCAGGTGAAGGAGCAGGAAGACCCATTTGGGACGAGGGCAGTTCTGCAAAGAACCCCTACCAGCAGATGGGAGGAACGAGAGGCGGCAGAGAAAAGTGTTCTGCTAGAATTTCTGTTTGGATCAGATGAGGAGTCGAGTAGGAGGGACGCAGAGGACAAGGAATCCCGGAAGAGAAAAAGACCGGAAGAAAGCCCGGACAGTAGGAAAAAAAATAAGGACGGGTTATTCTCGATAGAAACCGCTGTCAAAAGGCTGCAGAGGAAGCTGAAAGAGCTAACTGAAATGGTTACGGAAAAGGAAAACCTTGACCCTGATATAAAAGCAGCAGTATGGGAGGCCAGCGCCATCTCGAACACCATTCAGGAGGGAGTCAAGCATTATAGGGATAGTACTCGGGGCAAAAATAAAATAGATGCCGAAGTGCAGACAGGGGAGGAAGAGGTCAGCATAGAGATGATCGGAAGCTTTGAAAACACAATGAAGGTCATAGATAGACCGTGGCCGGAGCACCTTTACATGAATACGACGGTGGAGTGTGGGAGTTTGGTGAAGGCCAGTGACTCGGCGGATATTAGTATTCTCATAGGAAAGGAAGCCCTAAACGAAAAGTATTTAAAGGGAATGAAGGAAAGATACCCTGAACTGAGGGGGATTGTAGAAACAATGGAAGATGAAGAAGTGGAGTTCATCATAAACGAGACAAACACAAAAACGAGCAAGGGGGGCGATACGGTTAAAACCAAATACGTATTCCTGGCAAAATATGAAGGCCCAGAGAACTGGGAGAAATTATACAACACTATGAGGAGATTAAGGGAGACAGCGGAGAGACAGGGAAGAGTAATACTTCATCTGGCGACGCCAGAGGGAGAGAACAGAGAAACGGTACGGAAGATTATTGAAAGTGCTTTTATCGGCAGTACGGTAAGGGTGGTATACAATGTCCCCTATCACCAACAAGAACTACGGGGGGATAAGAAGAGGACAAATAAAGACTCCGGGGTTGTTGCGATTCACGGGGGTCAGCGGACTTATGCGGAGTTGGTAAAGGAGGTGAAGGAAGAGCTGAGGGGGGCAGATCCCACTCTGAAGATTACCAGGGCAAGGAAGGCGGCCGGGGGACAGCTTCTCCTGACGGTGGATGGAGGAGAGGCGAAAGCGAAAGTAGTGAGGGAGGTGATAAATGCCAGGGAAGGGGACCTCAGGGCAAACTGGCACGGAAGGAAGAGCACAGGAATTATAATATCGGGAATGGACAGCACGACGACAGACGAAGAAATTATGTCGGCCGTGGCCAGAGAGATAAATGTGAACCCGGAAGAAGTGGAAATAAAGGGAGTCAGGATAGGTCGAACGGAGGAGATGTCGGCCACGGTGGAAGTGCCTTGGAACACAACCACCATGTTACTGCGTAGAGGGCACATGGAAATAGGCTGGATGCGGTGCAGGGTAGTGGAAAAGGTGGTCATACCCAGGTGTTTCAAGTGCCTGGACTTCGGTCACAGAGCGACGGAATGCAAGGGGGAAGACAGGACGCAGCAATGTGTAAAATGTGGGAAGAAGGGCCATAAGGCTAAAGAGTGTAGAGGAGAAGCGTACTGCTGGAAATGCGACAAGGCTGGTCATAGGCACGATCAGATTAGATGCCCGATATATAAGAGGCTGATTGAAGATCGAAGAAGGGCCCGGCTGTCGAGGAGGCAATAACGATATTCAAATGGCTCTTAAGATCTTGCAGCTGAATACGGATAGGAGGAGAGACGCGCACCACTTACTTGCGAAGACAGCAAGTGAACAGAAAGCTGATATCATTCTGGTCCAGGAACCAAATAAAACACTAGTAAAAAAGAACACGGAGTGGATCAAAGATCTAAAAATGGATACAGCCGTCCTATGCAGAAACAGAAACTGTGGCATTAAAGGTCACTCAAGCGGAGCATGCTACACATGCCTGGACTTTGCAGACTGGTCGTTATATAACTGCTATGTATCACCAAATATAACGCTACCCCAATATAAGGCACATATAGACTCAATTATGCAGCATGCCAGGTATAAGAGGAACGTCATAATAGCAGGAGACTTCAATGCAAAATCCAACCTCTGGAATGCGGGCTCAACGAATCCACGTGGGGAATACCTGGAAGAATGGATGAATACCTTAAATATGGTTCTACATAATGAAGGAACAACGCCCACATTTGTTAGAGGCAACCAGAAGTCATACATAGATCTTACATTTTCCTCACAGGGGATGGCGACGAAGGTGTCTGAATGGAAGGTATCCGTGGAAGAAAGCATGAGTCTGCATAGGACGATAAGTTTCAATATCAAGGTAAGTGGTAGACAACAGAAAGCAGTATGGAACCCGGTGAGACATCTGAACAAGGCTGACTTCAAGACCACTTTGGAGCTCATAGAGGGTAACATAGGTGACCTAGAGAGTCTTATTGGCACAGTAAAAAATGCGCAAGAGGTGAGTATAGATAAGGATGCAGGAGGGAATAGCATGAGGCAACCGGTGTGGTGGAACGAGGAGATTGCCGCACTAAGGGCAAGGTGCAATCGTTCCAGGAGAAATCTGGGTCGAGCTCGCGGAGGGCAATCACAACCCGATATCATAGAAGGATTAGAGAGGGAGTATAAAGAAAACAGAAGAGAACTACGCAGTGCCATTAAGATATCTCAAAAAGAGCAATGGAACCTTCTATGTGATCGGCTGGAAGAGGATCCTTGGGGTCAAGGATATAAGATGGTGGTAAAGGGACTCAAACAGCCTAGGACACCATATGTCCTAGAGCAGGAAGCATGTATTGAAGTCATAGAAGAACTATTCCCGCCATACGATCAGGTGGAGGTAGAGGCGTACGAGATAACAGAGCTTCCACCGCCATTTACTCTGGAAGAATTGTTTGGAGCTGCGGACAGGATAAAGCCCCAAAAGGCGCCAGGTCCAGATGGCATACTCCCCGAAGCCGTGAAGATGGCCGTGGGTCAAATCCCTAACCCGATTCTGGGAGTTCTAAACCAGCTGCTGATAGAGCAGAAATTTCCCCTCGAATGGAAAAAAGCAAATGTGGTCCTCATACCTAAGGGTATAGGTTCAGGATATAGGCCAATATGTCTTCTGAATGGTTTTGGAAAGTTGTTCGAATACTTGGTTAAGAACAGACTGGAAACAGAGCTGGAGAGTAAAGGAGGCATATCAGAGGCGCAGTACGGATTTAGAGCTAACAGGTCGGTTGTGACAGCGATGAAACATGTCATATCAAGAGCGACGCAAGGTAACACAACGTGGGGGGCTGTCATACTACTGGACGTCAAGAATGCTTTTAATACAGCAAAATGGCACCGGATAATGAAGAGATTGATAGAACTGGGGGTGAGTAAATATCTACTGGCAATAATGAGCTCGTATTTGAGCAACAGAACCCTCCAGAAGGGAAAATATATGCGAGACATGTCGCAGGGGGTTCCGCAGGGCTCGGTTCTCGGACCAACTCTGTGGAACATCCTGTACGACGGAGTGCTGAGGCTGAATATGCCGGACGGGTGTTGCACAGTGGCGTATGCAGATGATCTTGCAGTAGTTATTAGAGCCAGAAACAAACAGGATTTGATGCGGAAAGGAAACGGTGCGATGGAACTCGTAAACCTCTGGATGGAAGAAAATGGTCTGGCACTAGCACCTCACAAAACCGAGGCAATTATATTGAAGGGTCCTAGAAAGAGAGAAGACGTATTCTTCAGGCTGCAAGGAACACAAATCGAGTGTAAAAAATATGTCAAATATTTAGGGGCGTATTTGGACGATAAGGGTATATGGAATGAACAGGTTAGGAAATTATGTGAGAAAGCAGACAGGCAGACTGCGGCTCTGACTAAGCTCCTACCAAATATAAGGGGACCAGGGGTACAAAAGAGAAGAGCGATGTATGGGGTAGTTCAGTCCGTGCTTCTGTTCGCAGCCCCCATATGGGGTGGGGTAATGCGTGTGCAGAGGTACAGGATGATGGTAACTTCGACACAGAGAAAAATGTTATTGAGAGTGGCAATGGCCTACAGAACGGTCTCTGCAGAGGCAATAGGTGTAATAGCGGCGGTTCCACCCATTGACCTATTGGTAAGGGAGCGGATCAGGCTGGATGCCAGACCCTTCGTAGACATAAGCGCAAAGAAGGAGGAGAGGGAGAAAACTATAGCAGAGTGGCAGGAGAGATGGCAAGGCAATATTGTAAAAGCCCAATGGACCAAGCGCCTGATTCCGGATATCGGCAGATGGTGGAGGTGTGAGTTCAAAAATACTAACTACTTTATAACTCAAGCCCTTAGCGGACATGGATCTTTTAGAGCTTACACATGGAAGATAGGAAAGACAATGGACAGCAAATGCGCTTACTGTCCCGAGATTAACGATACGCCCGAACACACTCTATTCGTATGCCCTAGATGGGAAACGGAAAGAAATAATCTGGAGATGGATATAGGAGAAATAAACCCTGATAACCTGATGGGAAAGATGACGAACAGTCAAAACCAGTGGAAGAGAGGAGCAAAATATTTGGAAGAGGTAATGAGGCAAAAGGAGCATGAGGAGAGGAGGTTAGAAGCAGAAGATAGGGGATGAAGGTAAGGAAATGCCGCCTGTACCTGATGATATGTCCTTCGGATAGTTCCGGGTACAGGAGAGGGCATGGGGGTGGTTTTAGCCGGTAAAAGTCCGGCACTACTGATTTGCGATGGATACNCCGCCTGTACCTGATGATATGTCCTTCGGATAGTTCCGGGTACAGGAGAGGGCACGGGGGTGGTTTTAGCCGGTAAAAGTCCGGCACTACTGATTTGCGATGGATACCAAGCGATCAGTGCCCATGAGGGTTTCCACCCCACCAAAAAAAAAAAGTTAGGTTAGGTTAGGTTAGGTTAGAGTAGGTTAGGTTAGGCCAGTGACGTAAAATTGGCGAAAATTACCGCACGGTAGCGACGATTTCAAATTTCTTCCACGCCAAGTCATCCACAACAGCTCGGGAGCACATTATTCAAACTGTTTCTTCTAGCCTTCGAATATCTATCGAATTTAGTTGGGTATCTAGCTGTTTCCATCTTCGAATCAAAAAACTGTAAGTATATTAGTAATGTTCATTATTATGCTTCATTCTATTTATTTTGTGAATTTCTAGTGTGGAGTATGTCTTATTTTACTGATGCCGGTAAATCCGTGGAGGGTGAGGTTAACTACTGGTTCTACTATGATTCGAAACCTATGAATCAGAGTCAGTTTTCAACCTTGGTCACGCAATTTGAAGATTTTTATCAACAGGTGAAAAGTCTTCCAACATCGAAATCATCAAAACTGGCCTCGTGAGCTTTCGACTAGATGATCCGATTGTACTCACAATGGGTCTTGAAGAAATATTAGTCGTTTGTCTTTTAAGAAATCTATTGAAATATATGATTTAATATTTGGTTGCACTGTCTTTTGGTTTTGGTTTTTGATGAACGTTTTTCTAACAGAATGTTTTTAGTATGCTGTATTTAGTTATCAAGTTCAATTTTTCCAGTTTATGGATGGCGTAAATCCCCAAAAAAAGGTTAGTGAAGTCTCTGATTCCTCCACAAAGAATGTCTTCCGTTCAATTAGTGATAATGATTTCAATCTCTTGAACGATATTATTTTAGGAGTTCATATTACTTCGGAAAACTCCTTAAATTTATTAGGATGAGTAGACTTGATTGATGTATTACTCAGAAATTCAATTTTGGCGTGTCATCATCCGTACTACTCGACAGGAATCACCTAGCAGCCCATCGAGCACAACTTACACGACGTTGATTGAAATTTATCGATATCCCAGCATCGTATTTTCGAATACGAATCCACTGCACAAGCTATTGGACACCGATATAGGGGTTTTTGCTACGCCGCTAAGCAGTAAATCTACATTCAGAGCTGATTTCTTGATAACACACTGACCTGTTCAAAAGGTGAAATGCGAGAAAAGTCCTTCTGGAGGTATGAATTCGTAAATTCTATTAGCCCGAGTTGAGTTGCGGAACTTTTTGTATCGTTAAAATTTTGTTATTGTTTTATCAACAAGTCGTAGTGGAGATCTAGTTACGTTATTTATTGCTGCCCCTTAATGTATTTTCTATCAAGACCTTGCAAGCTGTTGGAGAAATTGCATTACCATGGACCAACGCTATCTCTGATTAAAGACACGTAGGGAGCAAAAAGTCAAACTAGACCATGAAACCAGCAGTGCTAGGGTAATGAAAATTAGAATTCCTCAAGGGATGGTAGTAGGTCCAGTTCTGTTCATAATCTATAAATCTACATGAATAGCATTAGTTCTACTGTTGATTTCAAAGGACTCATAATTTTTCATGGCGATGACACAGCTATAGTTGCAACTGGAAATTCTTGTGACGATGTGTACACAGATTCTAAACTACAACTTATCGAGCCAGAATTGAATTTAGCTCAACAGCTGTCACACTATTGATACTGACAACTGAGCTCATTTAATTTTATTTTGATTTTCGAAAATAGTTCTCACCAAATCTTCAGAGGAGAATACAGAAGAATTCCCTATTCACGCCGAGGTCGACCATAATTCTCATGAGGCAGGTGTTCAAATCAAAATTTTTCTGATAATCTGAACTGCCGAAAATATCTCAGGGAATTGGTTGAAAGTTTTCAAAAAACTGAAAGTATTGTTAGGCCCAGAAGAGTTGGCTGAAATATATCTCGAACGAATAACCCCCTGCAGTCCATAAAAACAGTTTTTCGTGAGAATTATGGCCCAAAATCCACCGTCAGAAAATATTGCCATACGATAATGACATTACATGTATTGAATGAAGATGACCCTGACAGAATAATTCAGTTTTCTGAGTAATGTCCAAACGTTTGATTGCAAATCGAAACTGCATAAAAAGTATCTGTTTCAGTGACGAATGCTCTTTTTTCACATACGTGAACATCATCTGTCAAAATATGCGATATTGGTCGAGAAGATCGGTCAAACTTAAACTTCTGAGAAAATGAATGTTTGGACAGGTATATTGGAAAATCATATTGTTGGTGTTATGTTCTTACTTTTATTACTNATATTTGAGGATATCGGATTTCTGTTTCTGTCATTGCTCGTGAACAAAAAGCCACAGGTTTTCCTCTTTGTAGTACACACCCACCAAGTCCATTTTCACTTGCATCAATCAGTCTGTATAACTATTGGATGTGCTGAATCAAATATCTGTAACTGTGGAATTTCTGTAATAATTTTTTTAATATCATTCAATATTCGTGTATGATTATCAGTCCAAATGAAAGTCATATTCTTCTCAATGAGCTCTCTAAGTGGGTATATTGAATTAGACAATTTGGGAATATATTTTGTTAAATAAATAATTAAGCATGCCTAGTTTGCGAAATACTAGGCATACTACTACTTCACTCAAAACAGCGTCATGTTCTTCAACAGATGCACCACCTATTACTAGATCATCAAAACAAATGCCTTTATTGAGATCACCAAATATTTTTTCTATTGTCCTTTGAAACACTTCTGGGCTGATTTTGAGACCAAACGGAAGTCTTCGGAAACAAAATTTACCAAAAGGTGTTAAAAAACATGTGTATTTCATGCTTTCTCTCTCCAACGGTATTTGATAAAATCCCTTTTTTAAATCCGTTAATATTGTTTTTCCTTTCAATTTAGACGCTGAATCTTCTAATGTTGGAATTGTGTTCACATGTACTCGATTTAGCTCTTTTTGGTGACATTTTTCAGCCCTGTCCAAAAATTACGACCAAGGTCTCATTCGATTCGTATTTTTGCCTAGAAAGTTTGAGGAAAGGTCCAAAAACGCGCCGATAAAAATTACAAAAGTTATAAACAATTAAGTGAAAAAAAATGGTGCTTTAGTTTTTTCTTAATATCTCGAAAAATTTTCAAAATTTTGGAAATTTGAAAAAAGATTTGAAAAGATCAATGAATTTGCGGAAAATTCCGGAATCCCGAAACTGTATCTCGATTATTTATAATTTTTACAGAGCTCTGAAAATAGAACCAAAAGCGGGTAGTCTGGCTTCCGCACCCCTTTCGTCACTCTGACATAAAAACAAAAAAAAATATTCAAACATATTAAATGTAAATATTAAGGAATGAAAAAATTCATGAATGTTGGGATACATCAATAAACAATAATCCGCAGTCAAAAAATAAAAAAAAATGGTTTTGAAAAAAAATTGCGAATTGACATGCAATTACAATCAGCACCAGTATCTTACTTGAAATTTACAGTTTGTTTATTAATTATTACAGGAGTACTCCAAACAGTTTTACTTCCATCTCTCATGTCCTGTACATTATCATTTCAATACTGTCAATAAAAGTTAAATCTTCATCACTACTTTCCTTTCTATTCAATAAACCTTCTCTCATTTCATGTATATTTCTCTTATTGTAAGGATTACGACTTGAGGTGGAAGACTGTTTGAACTTTCCCTTGTTTGTTTGTCCTGACTTGTATTGACAACCTATGGCAAAGTGATTAGGTTTTGAGCATAAATTATAAATTTTTCCAAAAGCTGGACAGTTTTTTGGAACATGATTATGACTACATTTCAAACAGTCATAATGCTTATTATTATTATTATTAAACTTAATACTAACCTGTGTACTTTTTGACCTACCACTTTTATTGTTCATTCTACTTTCATTTTGTATAAAGTCTACTTCTTTATCATTTTTCAGCTCCTTCACTTGACTTTTACTAATTTCCGCACCTCTGCAGGTTTCCTCAGCTTTTTCCAGCGTTAAATGTGAATATTGCAGTAACCTTTCTTGTACAGACACCTCATGTATTCCACTCACTATCTTATCTCTAATTAACGATTCCTCCAAGTCACCAAAATTACATGCAGAAGCTAGTACTTTAATATCCGTAATGTAATTGTCAACAAAATTTTCCCCTTCCTCTTGAACACGGGTGAAAAACTTGTATCGATCAAACATTTCATTTTTAAGTGGCTTACAGTAAGTAACGTTTGAAAGCTTTTATAACATCTTCATACTTCTGCCGGCTTTCTTCCGTCATTTCAAAAGTTTGAAATTTGATTTGAGCCTCTTCACCTGCGAGAATTAGGAAAATTGCTATCTTAGTTTTTTCATCTTTGTCAATCAGACCTGTTGTCCTCGGGTATATATCCAGACTTCTTGAGAATACCAAACTTTTTAGAGGTTTGAAACTTCCACTGTAATTATCCATTTCATAACAGTACTCACGCTTTGGTCAAAATTTTATACTGATTTGTTCCAAAGTCCCATTAACCTGACACCACGTTATGATCTTAGTTTTATTACTTTTATAACTTCAATCAAACTTCATTTAAATTTATTACTTATTTTATTGAGGCTCATTATACACACGTGGTTGTAGGTTAGTTGCCTGTCACCTGTCGGCTCATGGAACACCTAATTTAATACTGGATTATAATAAAATAAATGACACATGTAACAGTTGGTCCCATATATATAGTGGAAAATCTGACTGGTGATTTATTTTTGTGAATTCTTCAGAATCTCATTCACCTACGGACTCAAGAAATTGTGGCCAACAATCAGGATGAATTAAAAAATCCAGTTGTTTTCCAACAAGGTGGTGCACTTCCACATTTTTTGAGGCCCGTAAGGGATTGGTTGGGATCAGACATACCCAGGCATATGGCTTGGTAGGCGCGGTATGATGAAATTGCCAGCTCTCGAACATAGGATGCGACTCCGAAATTTATGTTACGCAACCTGGGACAAAACGGATACCTGAATACAGAGTTTCCGAAACTTGAATTGAAAGGGGTCTATTTGTAGGAGAGATTGATTTTTGGAAACCAAAGGTTTTGGTTTTGGCTTATCAAACAACTGAAAGTTATTGTATAGAGAATTGAGATACTTTTCATAGAAAATGTCATTAGACCTCCTCTTTCAGTTTGAAAAAAAGTTGATAGCACCTCCACATCATTACGTTTTTCATCAAAAAGTACTGAAGATGATCCTTTTTTCAAAAATTGTGTTCGTCTGTTATATTTTGCTCCTGTCGAAAGTTATGAGGGGGACTGTTTTCATCCGCACTGAATATTAATGAAGTGGAAGCCGTGCTATAGCTCCTTGCTTATTGTCAAAACTGATATAAGCATTCGGTTTTCGTCTGAAAATAATTAGAGAGCAAGTTAGCACTTCCGCATCATTCAACTTTCAATTTAAGGAAGTGTCAATCGATTCAATAGATTCCGTTCTAGTCCAGTGAGCAGTTATCTTCGTTCAAGTTAAATCTCTGGTTTCCTGCAACTGAGGAACATTTCAAATGCAGCGCACTTTCCACACCGAGGTCTTGCATATAAACCGAAAATCCTACGTGTGAACTGAAGTAAATCGACTGTGTTTCGGGCCAAAAAGTATTAGCTGAGATTCTTCAGAATTCAATTTCAGGTTATGGGCTATAGATAGATCCAGTAACTTTTGTAGATGATGATTTTTCTTCAAAACCGTAAGAGATACAAAGTCAGTTGAATTAGAGATTCAAATTCAGCAATTGGACGATCATAGTGATACATCATTGAAGTTTTAGCCAAAAAAATAACTCATTTCAAGCAATATAAAAAGTTGAAATTGGTGATGGAATCTCGGAGATGAAAATTTTTAAATGCCATTTTGTACAGAGTGGGCCAAAATGGGCAATTTTAAAAGGAAACTTTTGTTTCCAAACTAGATAGATGAAAACTGATGGTTGTTTGAGGTCAAATTTTATGCAAAACTCAATGGTCAAAAATTGGTTTTTTCATTGAGACATCTCGTATATTCCTGCATATTTCAATAAAGCTCAAAATTAACTTATGAAAATGTAGCACACTTAATGTTTTGCTAGAGTCATATTTGAAATACAGAGGTTTTAGGTTTTTTCATATGACTTTGATCAAGTACTCTTTGGACAACGCGGCGATGACACAGAATGCAAATTTTACTAGTAGCTGTCAAATTTTGATTTGAGCAGTAAAGACGCTCTTCAATTCATGATTAAAAATTTGTATCACGATAAGTACCCAGAGAGAAGACTACCTTTTCCGCAAGATTACGGCACAACTTAATTGATGGTGGTCGATTTGAAATGAAAAGGCCAAAATTATACGAATGAAATAAGGGATAAGGAGTCGAAAGAAATAGTCGTTTTAGGTGCTGTTGAAAATAATCTCAAAACGTCAACGCGAAATTTGAAAATATGAACAGGCCTAACAAGAACTAATATTGAAAACACACAAATTCAAGCCATACAAGACCAGAAGAGTTCATCAACTCAAATCAGGAGATTTTGAACACCACATAGCTTTTACCAGTGGTTCCTGGAAAGTTGTAACAAGTGTGTAATTTTTTGTTAAATTGTATTTGGACAAACGAAGCTCATGTGAGCAATGCCGGTATTTTCAACCGATACAATTCTTTTCTCTGCTCCCCATTCTGTTGGTGAGCAGAGAAGTCAGGGATTTAGTGTGTGAACAGGTGTTTTCCAAAGTAGAATTTTCGGCCCGTTCATTTTTAATGGCTCTCTTACATTTCAAAGGAAATTGTTGATGAATTGCCACTAATGGAGCTCANTGAGTTTAAGGAAGAAATATATAAAATAAAATCAAAAAAAGTCGAAAAAATAAGTTATTGAATTATAATCTTTTTAGTATTTTCAAATGTTTCCAAAGGAGAATTATAAAATTCTAAATCTACATTGTATGTATTTGCAAGTCTCAAAATTATATCTACAGATTCATTCCGACCATAGTTGTTTGGATAAAAGGGTACTTTCATGATTTCCGAATTTCTTGTCCTCTTCGGATTCACATTTGAAAATATGTGAAAGTTCGACAAGTTCCGAGGAATTGATGCTACCATTGATTATTTTATGAATAAGTGTAAGTGTAAGATCTGATTCTGATCTTTTATGAGCCAGAGTATTCATGTTAAGAATGTCCAATATAATTTTATAGTCATATTCAGCAATATGATATCTCAGTTTATATGCAGAGTACCTTAAAAACTCATTTCGAACACTTTCAAGCATATCAATATCCACATGATATGAAGGGCACCAAATTGTGGAATTGTATTCGATTATTGATCTAACAATTGAACAATATATGATTTTTATTAAAATGAGAGATAATTCATTTGCAGATCTAAGAATGAAACCTAACATTTTTAGTGCTTCAGAAGTAATATTTGCAATATGAGCTTTAAATGACATTTTTGGGTCGAGAGTGATTCCTAAATCTCTGATTGTGGTTGTTGTTTTCAGTTCTGATTGACTGATTTTATATGGCCGGTTAATGAGATTTTTGTCTCGGGAAAAAGTAAATTTTTTACATTTGTCTATATTTAATTGCAGAAGATTTATATCACACCAGCGAACAAAGTTAGATAAATCCTACTGTAATAATTCTGTATCAGTTGAGTCATGAATAACTTTAAACATCTTCAGGTCATCAGCAAACAAAAGAAATTCACTATAAAGAATAACGTATTTCGAGTCATTTACAAATAGGTTGAAAAGCAATTGCCCTAAATGAAAACCCTGTGGTACACCCGATGACACTGTGATTGAGGAAGATACTGAGTTACCATATTTTACAAATTGTACTCTGCAGGCTAGATAATTTTCAATCCATTTCAGAATGTTTTCTTGAATACCCAAAGCGTTTAGTTTATGCAACAACAAATTGTGGTTTACTCAGTCAAATGCCTTTTCGAAGGTATTTATTATACAGTGTTGATAAATGAGCAGATTTGTACTGGTAGATCTACCACGACTGAATCCATGTGGTTGATTTATGATTATATGTTAGTTTTTTTGTAATTAGGCTGTCTAACAATTTGGGTAATTCTGATTGATTACAGACCGCTCGATAATTTTTTGTATCATTATGTGATCCACTTTTATAAATAGGTTTCAAAAAACTAGTTTTCCAATAATCTGGAAAGATGGACGATTTCAAGGAAATAGTGAATATCATGTGAATTGGTTTGTCCAGGGTAAAAATAAATTTTTTGATTAGGAATAGCGAATTCCATCAGGACCTGTAGACAATTTCCATGGTAATGACATGACTAGATCGATTATTTCTTCAATATCAACGATATAACCGTCTCACTAAATTTATATTCTGGAATTTGGTCAACTGTTTCATCCCTATAGACAGATGAGAAATAGTTTGCAAAAAGATTTACAATATCATTACTATTTTCGCTGACATAGTCATCATGATACATTTTAGGAGTGTTCTTTTTTTTTATCATTCATATTATTAATATATTGCAGGACCTGCAATCTGATCACATTTGTTGATGCCATGTTCATGTTATGTTCAGATCTGATGTAATGTCAACTAGTAAAGTCATTTTTTCTTTCACCCTAGATTTCGATTCACTTTTGTTTTTACTACGGCCTTCAATATCACTACTTGATATTTGCATACCGTCATAAAACTTCGACATGACGCATTTTACAAATCTTGGTGTTGCTTGAAAAAAATTGTTTTAATATCACCATTCAAATCATTTGAAATGATGTGCTGAAAATGAGTATTTTCAATAATCCAAAACCGTAAACTTTTTCCAGTTCAACTAGTAACACTAGAACTGACATACTCTTCTCGACGCGCGTTTCACCAACCACGTCTTTAGGACATCAATGAAACTAACTAGTTTTCTATCACACCAAAGCATGAAGAAAAATCAATTAGTTTTCTGCATATTCTAAAAACTTCAACGTGGTTGGAGAAAAGGGCGTCGAAAAGAGTATTGCAGTTCTGTTGATTGGGGGGAAGTGTTTATTTTTTGGTTCATTTATCTACGCCAGAGGTTCCAGTTTTACTTTTTATTTTCATTGATGTTTGATGTGACAGAACGAAATTGATTTATATGTAAACCTGATTGATCCGGTACATAGATTGACCTTCAATAACTAGATTATTTTAATTATTTTCACAATATGACCAAATCATTTGTATCTCAATTACGTACATCTAGATTGCGTGAATCTCTGTCTCTGACAGCAATCTGACTGGATTAAGTAATGATGTGAGAGGCGAATACCTGCCCATATATTTTTCCTCAAGTTTTTTTGTCGATTTTTCTACACTCTCGAATTCGTCAATTTTTAAAAATTATTCTATTGGACATTGGGAGGCGCCCCCGTTGGCGTTAACGGGTAGCTCTCCGCTCAACAGATTTTCGCTTTAAGCCTCCGTCTATGACGTTTCGCTTCCTGCTGGTGCTGCTGAACCTCCTGGAACAAGTTCATGAACAAAATAGGTAAGAATAGTTCTGCTATCACGCTCAAGCGTGAATTACCTTATCAAATTTTTCCATGAACTAAGCGCGATGGCTTTCACACGCCGTTCATGGAAGATATCCAATGAATTATGAATCAGCCCGTGTTTACGGGGCTGATTATGATAACTCCTGATAGCCGTGACGTGGCTCGTCAGCGGACTTTTTGGCAGAAAGAACGTGATAATTTCTGAGACAGCCTCCTGATATATTCAGTGACTGTCTCCACTTCAGCCAGGTTTAACAGATCGATCAATGGAATGTATCTGTCCCTATTCGTGAAAATACGGAGCACCTTATTCTGCATCCTTTCGAGTCTCTGTAAGGGAGATCTCTTGAGGCTGCAGAATACAGGACAGGCACACAACTTAGCTGGTCTTATTATCTGTTTGTAAATTAGCTACTTGTTGTCAACACCGATCTTGGAGTTCCGTGCAATGAGCGGATATTTGCGTTTTATCGCATCAGTCGCTCGTTGGCTCGCAAGACTCAAGTGTTCCTGAAAGTGCATGCGTCTATCCAGGATAACTCCCAGATACCACGCGCTTTTCTGCTCATCAACGCTCACGCCTTCGATTCGCAACTTCCGGAAGATCTTTACATTAGTAAAGTTCTTCGAAAGTTGACAAACTTAGTTTTTGATGTGTTCATCTCAATTTTGTTGCTGTTAAAGTACAGCACAATGATTCTGCCGTGGTGGATCTGTAGTTGCTTCTTAACCACCTCGCTCGAGAACGAATGCACGTAAATTGCGGTATCGTCCGCATATCTCTTACACGAAAAGATCGGTTGGTCAGGTGGGATTCAAGAATCCTAATCACAAATAAAGGCATGCCTGCCGACAACATTTTGGCAACAAACCCTTCTGCCCACACCTTTTTGGATATCCAACAGGATCATAACTGTGTTCTTCCCCTGTTGGAAGGATTCCTTTATCCCGTGAACAACTCGGATCAGCCGAGAAGTCGTATATCGACCTTGTTGGAACCCGAATTGCTCCTCCGGAATAAGTTTTATCCTCCCATCTATGCGAAGAAGTCTACTCAGCAATACTTTATCGACTATCTTGGCGACCGCACTGAGAAGCGAGTTCTGGCGGTAACTATGAATTAGGTGTCTAGCTCTACCTGTCTTGTAGATGGGCACAACCTCCGCACGCTTTAGACAATGTGGGTAGTGTTGGAGTTCAATTATTGCGTTGACAATATGTACCAATTGTACAAGACCGTTTCAAAGGTGAGTGCTGAGTAAAGCCGCCTCAATTCCATCAAGCCTTAGGGCTTCGTTTTTCTCCAAACGCTTGATGGTCACTACAATCTCATTGTAGCTAGTGAGTCACTCTAGTAGGGTCTGTCCTGTCATGGCCGGAACATTTCTGTTCTTGACCATGTCGGCGAACCTGATGGTGTTCTCGTGCCCGATACAATCGTCAGGTTTACCCCTGTGAACACTGGCGAAATACTTTCCTAACAACCGAGCCTTCTGGGGATCCGTTGCCGCATGTACTTGATCCCCCTGTATGGTAGATATGGCCTCGAAGCGGTTCTCCAACCTCTTAGCCATCCTCTACAGAGAATGATGATGCAAACTGAGACTATCGAGCTTATCCTTTTCCACCTTCTATTGGTGAACTCAGAGGCATTCATTGACCTCCGCTATAAGTCTCACGTGTGATCCTTGTAGCCGGGGTCACGCATTTGCAGCCACATTTTTCTATGGATGTTTTTATTTTTTCTTAAAAGTTCAACAATATCTAGTGGGAGATTTTCTCTACCCAAAAAAGTATTTTTTGTGTCTGCAATCAGATATACACAAATATCTCTATCTCTTTTTCGAATGTATAAACCTTCCACAATCTGAAAAGCGAACAAAACTAGATGAGAACTAATTACATTATCCATGATAATAATTATACAATTTTCACACTGAAGATTTCATTTGAGATGCAGATGCACCATACGGTAGTCCTACTGAAGAATCTACCAGGCAAACTGAAAAGATATCGCCGAAAAGTTACTGTGGAATGTAAACCACTCAAAGGTCCAATTAATCAGTAACTAATCATATTCATATATTTTCCCTGCAAATCGAATGCTATAAGAAGCAATGAAATTTTCATACTTAGCTTTCTTTAGATGGTGGAAGTTTTGGGAATATAATCTTCAATCTAATCAATCTATCTATTGATTTAGCTTTATTAATTTTTCAGATTGTAGAGGATTATACACCCAAAATTTTTAGGTGATATTGACTCGACAAAAATATCTTTTAAAGAATACACAAAGATCATTCTCAAAAATTGATAAAAACTAATAGCAAATCAATTAAAATTTTTAAGAAGTTCAGAATAACTTGAAAGCAAGAGTTTGAACTATTTCACATTCATAATTCTGACGGTACATTAATTCTGTATACATTTTTACAGTGAATTTTGTGAACTCGTGAAAACTGAAATTCTATCCACGTTTCATTATTTTGCTCTGTGAAGCTGATTTTGAATTGGGGTGTGTTAGCATGGCAACCGCTTTCNAGTCTGATACTGCCATTGTCTCTGTTTGTAGTTACTATGAGTATATGAGTATCAGTATCCAAACAAACGGACGTGTTTTGCGAGTGTCGGTATTTCAAAGAAAGTATTAATTGAATTACAGTAACTTCCTAACAAAAAATAAAACACAATTTCTTGTGAGATTCTAACAAAAGACCAAAGTGACCCAAAGTGATAAGATTTGTTGCGATAAAACGATACTAGAAATTGAATAAAGGATACCACGCACGTGAAATACTCAATGTAATATGGATGGACAAGCAATTTTCAATTTGTTGAAACAGCTCCAGGAAGAAGTGATTAGGAACAGAAATGAATTGGAAAATTCTATAGAAGCGAAACTAGAGTATTGATGAGAATCGAATCGATAAATGGAAGAGTATTATATTTGGAGAAAGAAAATCGACAACTACAGAAAAAAAACGAAAGAACAGAGAAATACATGTTATATGTTGAAAAAAAGTCGATCATGAAAACAGAATCATAACATTGAGCAATAATATGAATGTAATAGAAATCAAACTGGAATTTGAAAATGAACAATTTAAAATATCTGCTTTAATTCGTTCACCTTCAATACCAGAAAATGAATTCATTGATGAAATCGATCATTATTTAAATAACAATAAAAATAATAACTCTACTATACATATCTTTATTGGT